>JACEOJ010005778.1:23061-108878 GCA_013761285.1 Campoletis sonorensis | reverse complement strand
CTAACTAACTAACTAACTAACTAACTAACTAACTAACTAACTAACTATCTAACTAACAAACTAACAAACTAACAAACTAACAAACTAACAAACTAACAAACTAACTAACAAACTAACTAACTAGAACGACTTTTGGAAGTCGAAGCAATCTGCAAACCTCAGGAGGAAAGGAGTGAGGAAAGAATTTGAACAGGAGACGATTATTAGGAGGTGGTACTGTGAAGACCAGTTTTATTTCAGTTTTATTTGGACATTTGGTGCTTTTGGAGATTTCCACAAATACCAAAATACCAGAAAGTCGAACGGTCAAAATAGCAAAATACCGGCAAAGCGAACTATCAGAAAAAGGAAAGAAAAAGAAAGAAAAAGGAAATCAGAAAAAGGAACGCAAAGTATACGCGTCACATTCTACCAGCAGTACCAGCTCTTAAGGAGATCCAACAGATGGCACTGGCTAGTGTACTTCATATCGAGTGCCATGGCCCGAAATGAAAGTACTGTATATGTATCATCAGTCAGTAAAGAATCTGCCTTACTGGTGGGGCAGCATGGGGACCACGGAAGATGGAGCTCAAACCCCTCAAAAATTAAAATAAAACATAAAATGAGTGCCATGGCCCAACGCGGTATAGAATTCAACGAGTTAGCTGATCTGGCAGCGAAAGATAGCATCTCTTTCGGACGAAACAAGAATAATTATTTCGATACGCAATAATAATAATATAATAAGCAAACCTATATTTCAAGGAGCATGGTCTTTAAAACAATGCCATATGCGTTGTATGAGGAGGAAGACGCGTTGAGTCATACACATGAAACAATGATGAGATGATACACATGACCCATACAATGATATTGGCGTTTCGCGACATATTTTTGCGATTTCGCGTCCACCTAAACGATATTATTGTTGTTTTCTTGTAAGTTGATCGATACTCATCAAAGGACTAATGAAACTTCACTTTCAACGTCAAGTAATGAGCTGTCGGTTGACAAAATCTGATGAATCCTACCGTCTTTTCAGTTGAGAACAACCCATGAGGCCGCTTAACACCCAACTTACTGTGACCATCAATTGTTGCTCATGCCTGGTCGAAGCGTTGCAGGGGAACGAGGATCTCATTTCATTCATTTTCGCCCAAAATTTTTGATCGCAGTTGTATTTTCATGTACGACCGTCCGTCACGGATCTCGCCGTCGGACACGCGATCCGCAGGGCCACTTCTCTTCGGAGTCAATGTGGTCTGCGGGGAAGCCGGTCTTTGATTCGAGTATCAGATACTCTTAGGGCCGTTTCTCTTCGGAGTTAATGTGGCCTATGGCGTAACTAATTCTTGTTTTATACTGTGGATAAAAATGCGACGTTCGCAGATTTTTTGAGCTCGTAATTACAATCAAATCAGATTCATGACTACGGGGCGCGAACATTGAATAACTTTGTCATATGGAACTTTTCATCGGGATACAACCATGCACTCATTAGATTCGTATTCCTTTCTAAAGAGGCGCATATGGTAAATGTCAGTCGTCCGTCACGTATCTCGCCGTCGGATACACGATGCGTAGGTCGACTTTTCTTTGGAGTCAATGTGCTCCGCGATGAAGCTCGGGTTTGATTCGAGTAATCGAATCGAAGTACTCGGATTTGATTTTCGAATAAACGAACATTGAAAGAAAAAATATTTCATTAATGACATAATCCTGCTCATGATCGATCGAAAGAAAAAAACTCGAATCAGTTATTTTGCATCCTTTTAACATTACCTATTCTGAAATTTCGAAATATAAACCGTTTTACGATGTGGTTGTTATACATTTTAACCCCCACCCGCATGTGGAATGAAAGGAAGCGCTCTCATCGCATTATACGCGCGAAGCGAGAGGAAGAGAAAGAGAGAAAGAAAGAGAGAAAATAGGAAAGAGAGACGTTAGAGAAAGCATTGTCGAGAGGTACCAAAGCTGCAACGATGAAAGGAATGATGCGATAGTTAAAGTACACTAAAACCTTGTTCCGGAAAGCCAAACTTTTTCGATACAAAATGGCCAGACATAAACAAACGACCACGCTTGTATAAACATTTAAGAATTCTCAATTTATTTGTGTTCTGCTCACGAACAGACATTTACATTGTAATGCAAAAAAACAATTTTTCATAAAATCCAAACTTTACATTTTTAAATAAAAATCTAGATTTTCTAGGCTATAATCACAGCGATAGAGATTTGAAAAATTGCCTTTTCAAATGGGATCTGAAAGGAGGTAAAAAGATATTGAAAACAATTTATAAAACGTTCCTAATTTTTTTACTTCCTGAAAAAAAAATTGAAAAATTCTAAAATCTGGAAAAATCTTATTTCTATGAACGACAATTTATGTACATCAATTACCATAAAAACGGTTAAATGACCGAGCATTTAAATAAACTGAGAAATTGAGTTTCATTTAGTTGCAATAACCCGAAAAAAAAATCGCGAAATTCGTTCTATCCTTTTCGATTATAAACAAAAAAAAAATGGAGAAGTCTTAGCGATGAATACATCCAACATTTTTTATTTGAAATTTAGTAACTTATTTTGTCGGGGGAAGAAAAATATAAAATCATAATTGGTGAAACCGACTAATCTATTAATTCGTGTAGATTCCACCTGTTTATTTCACACCCTTCGAAAAGTCGAAGCAATTATACGCCGTATAAAATACTCCTTGAAAATGTCTAGTCATAAATTTTCTCAACGTAATAAGGGTGACTGTGCCAAGTCATTTGATACAAACAGCCACGCGATGTGGCCGGTGCCCTATCGAGAGCTTCAATAGAAATTCTTTCGGTGAGCATAGGCACCCTCGAGAGCCTTTTCAACCTCGGGATCTCTCGGCTCCATTCAATTTGAGCATTTGTCGCCGCGATGCTCTATGCTCGGCGACATTCACCCCCTCGCATCGAGATACGGAAGGTCCATAACATTTCATACTCGTCTTTAAGAAAATTTTGAATAAAAATAACTCTTTGGAAAATGTGTTCCAAAATACCTTGACAACATTTAGCAATTTTCCAATTTTTATTTCGTCGTACGTTTTTTTCTCTTTTTTGATATTTTTTTTTACTTTTATTCCTAATGCCTGTGGGTTTTTACGAGCTGATCCCATCACTTCAACCCCAATTTTTTCCCTACCTCTGGTTCCGTTTCCTGTGATGTCCTGAGATTGTTGGAACTATAGACAACGTTCCTGACACAGTAGCAACATCTTTACTGAGTTCAAGTTGGTTAGCACTATTAGAGACTCACACGAACAGCTCCTTGTTCAGCAACTGATACTACAGTTGCTAAACAATACTACTACCAAATAATGAAATGAAAAAATAAGATTGACTTCCACAACTTTGACCGTCATTAGTTTCATTGTGTAATATCAATATTGAAACCATGTTGACGACAGCCATAGATGCGCGCTCAGTGTATGGCTCCAGCGAATACAAAGTGGAGCAGTCTCGAGTGAGGTCAGTACTTGGTTGGGTGACCGCATAGCCATGTATCGTCAGGGTATCAATTGCTATCTAAACGGGAAGCATATTTTCTTAGTTTTTGATAATGTTAACCAACTGAAACTCTGTTAAGATACAGCCACGTGTATTAGTCGGAGTTCTTCACAATTTCTCTGGGCACTAGTGAACAGTGAAGTGGGGGGAGACGGAGGGGGGGGGGGAGGGGAATCAAAGTGATGGGAAGGGAACGCAAAAACCGGGAAGGATTTACGCAGGATTATTGAAAAATAAAGAAAAAACTACTGAAACTATGTGATTTTATTATTATCATCATTATTTTATGAAGTTTTGGTTAGCGTAGCCACGTCCGTGACTACTTATATTACCAGCCATACGTCACTTCTTGCGAAGCGGCGCTAAGTAAATTTCCAAATTTATGGCTCAATCTCGACTTTATAATGGCTGGGCGGGTTAGCGAGTTTTCCAAAGTTTCCTTCTGCAGAAAATCCGTCTGCAGATAATATTTACGGCGCGGGCCTGTATGAGTATATATATATGCACGCGAAGGGATACAAGATGCTTTCGCGTCTTTAGATATATATGCGAACGTGTCCACATGAAGTTGCAAAGTGGGTAGTAAATTATTTGTGTCTCGGAGTCTCATTCTATTAGACTCACGAACCCAGAACACTTAAGTTGCCTCTTTGTATATATATACATATATTTTTTTAATTATTTTTTTTAAACAGGTTATTGATGTGAGAAAAGGAAAATATGACAGATTCGATCGTTTGACTGCTGAAATTCATAATAATAAAATCATTTACTCACGGTACATTTAACTACTATTTTCAAAACTAAGTTTCGATTCATCGTCGAAAACTGAGTTCCATTCATTTCCGACAGAGCCCGGTTAATCGGAATCATGTTGAAAATTTATCACGGTACTTTGTTTTTGAAAGAGCCAAATAAACTATCAACTCTTTTGTGCTTGAACATTGGTAAATTGTTTTTCGTAAATTTTTGCAACGTTTTCTTTCTTTTTTTTTGCAGACCTAGTTAATTTAAAAGAACTGAGAGAGATTTTTTTTTTTCAAACACTATCGTAGTAAAGAAAACGGGGAAGGTGTACGTGAGTAATTAAGCTCCTGGTACTTGGCAGTACGAAGGAAGGATGACGTTATCAAAAGCTCCTTAGAGGTTTCCCGTTCAAAGTACTGAAATTCCCACACGCCACTTTGGCTCGTCAACTCGTTCCTCCAGTAATGAAAGTTTGTGTTTACGTGCGTGGATACGTTAATGTACACTTTAAACTTTCATTCCCGAAGAGGTTTCAATGAAATTTCAAATTTCAGGAGTATCGTATAAAATTACACAGACATTTAATATATTTTTATAATGTTTCAAAACTTTTTTAATTTTACACCAGCGTTGTTTAATTGTTGTTGAAGTGGAGCAAAAAAAATGTATCATATTAGGCACTACATTATCAGATCATCTGAGATTTGACTAATCATTACGAGTATATTTTGCGTTAAGGGTTGAAACTCAGGATCTGAGTTTTTGAAGCAAACCTTAAATATGTACCAAAGTATCATTTCAAAAAAATTCGTAAATCCTTTCACTTACAAAAACTGTCAAAATGAAAAGATCGTCTCTCAGACGTGCGCAGGGAGATGACATTACCTAGAGAGTGGAGAGCCGCTTCCAAGTAGGCGGATAGAGAGAAGGATTTAAATGGTGGAAGGGAGAACCGTGAACGATATAGACCAAGACAAGTTTCCCGAAGATTCGGTCTCAGGTCGGAAGATTGTCTGAAGTGGGAGAAACAAATAAGACACTTTAGGGATAGGGACCAGGGCATCAGGATAGAAAACCAACCAAGATAGAAAAGGGCCTTTGCATATTTTGCAAACGTATGTAAAATGTTAAAATCGTAAAAAGCTCATTGAAGACTAGTTCAATGACGCCACGAAACCCAGTAGGACAATGAGATTAGCGCTGGGTAGCACTTCATAATTCCTCGAAGAGGGATAAACCCATAGTTCGGTAGTGGTAGAGAAAATGTCTAATTCATTATAATTTTCCAACGTTTGTAAAACGAAGAGAAGTACCAAAAAAAACGTAAGCTACTTTATGATGAAACCATTCATAGGAAGTATATTTTTTTCTTCCTTTTAGCCAAGAAGAATCTCTCGATTAATTTACTTTGTTATCAATAATTCCCGTTGTTGTGATAAAAAATAATTGAGAGGAAATATTTGTTACAAAAATGACATCTAGGATTTCAACTCTGCATGTGCTTACTAATTATCACGAGCAGTTAACAGGCAGCAGTAAATTTAATTTGACTTGGATCAACCCTTAGGATTGAGATGGTTCCTTTCGTGGAAAACGGTTTGCCACTGTACTAGCTTAATGGATCGGCTCTATCTGAGTTGAATGTTCAGGATCAGAAGTGCGGTAGGGTATCAGAAGGTTTATACGTACATATGTAGCTACTAAAAGTAAAGATGGCGTATCCAGCATCATTGAATCTGTCGAATGACGGAGGAACCGCTCTTTCGTCTGTTAAAAGTCGAGATATAAACGTACACATGATTATCTCCTGTTAGAACAGACCGGGGGGTGGAAAAAAGTAACGGACTACCCGCAAATAACCCCCACGTGGCAATGGTGGGGTGAATTGAAAGCGTGGGCGTGTCTGGAACCCCAAGGGTAGATGGCGGAGGAGTCGCCCAATCGCTGATCCTTCGTCCAGATTCGTAAAACACGTTATCTCGGGCCTCAACACCGGGATTTCCTTCGGAAGCAAAGAGGATACAAGTGGGAACAGCTACATCGGGAGGACATACAAAAAAATATCGACCGGTCTTACGGTGAGAGAATACGTATAGGGAAGGAGGGATACAGAAAGGGAAAGAGAGAGAGAGAGAGGGAGAGATAGAGAAAGAGAGAGTGCACAGCGTACGGAAGGGGTTGGCTATCGTGCGGTCCATTTGGGGGTTGCGGAGGTAAACGTGAGCGTTGTGGGAGGATGCATTGGGTGAATAGCGAAGGATTACGTACAGGATTATTAGCTCAATATCCTTAGTGACGAGCGGTCATCGTTCTTATATTCTCTGATTTTTTCATTCGAACACAACGTGGCCAATCCTTCCAGTGGTTCCACATAACATTCTCAATCATAGAACTTTAGTGGAATATTCCGGAACAACGTTTCGATTTATTTTTCGGACTTAGTGCAGTTTTTACGTTTATCGTCAAAGTAGTGCATCAGGTGATTAAAAAATCAAAATAAAAAATAATGATCAACTGAATTATCTTCACTTTCAAAAGAATGGAAGAACGTGATCACCATCCGGACGTTGTGGTTCGCATCGGATGAATTCGTTCTTGGACTGAAAACTTAGTGGAGAAAGTTTTTTTGACGCAATCGAGCTTCATCATGGAAGCTGTAGTTCAATCGAATCAAGAACATCTCAACATGACCGAAGATTCCTCGGATCGTAGTGATGAGAGTAGTACAATGTCTCAAGAATATAAATCACGAGGTTTTGAGGATTATGAAATAGTTAAGAGAATGAAGGTGTCCGCCGGCGAACGATGTTCAACGAGAAACGAATTACAAAATATTGCTAAAAGCAAAGACTTTCGACTATCGATCGAAAGCAACATTGATTCAAACGAACGACCTCAGAACAACGCTCATCAACTCGAAGATGTTCACAGACACGAATTGTCATTGAATCTCGGTAAATCGAAGAAATACGATTTCCCAAATGTTCATCTGGGGGACGTTTTAAATTATCATACGGAAAGAACTCACGACACGGAATCGAGAACGGACCCATCACAAATTTGTCGATCCAAGGATCCGACGATGAAAGATGCTCTTTTCAATCTTCAATCCGCTCAGGAGAAATATCTCGCAGCAAGCTTCGAACGATCACCTAAGGAATTTAATTATCTCGTTGAGCGTGAAATCAAGGAATACGGTATCGCGAAAGGCTACAATTTGACTGTAGACCGAATGAAGGAATTCAACTTGCCTCATGAACGGACGAGGGAAAATATGACTAATGGCATACCCAGCAGAGACCGATTAAATGGCATTCTCGATTCCAGCGATCATCGAAACCTTCACGGTCAACCGCGAACTCCGCAGGATTTAGAGTGCATCGTTTATGAACGAATGAGGCGGCCGCAACATCATTTTCTCAATCGTATTGATTTCACTGGACAAAACTTAACGACTGCGTTACACGTTCGCCAAACGAGTGTCACGCAGAATCAACAATCCCAACAACAGCAACAACAAGAACAACAGATCAAGTCCTTCACCATCGACGCCATACTCGCTCATAGAAACAATCACAGGGAGCGCTATCAGAGGAATCAACAACAGCTGAGGAAGACCACGAGAGCTGTACGTCAAGAATGTACGAAAAATCACAATTTTTATCATATGTTTTTAGTTTTTAACATACACCAGAACTTGCTGATTAAAAACACCCCACCGATGGAACAATTTTCTCATAACTTCATAAAAGAAAATGAATTCATGCATGAAATTCTTATATTTTCAATTGAACAGTCGCGATTCAATGTTTTCGGAAGCGAACCGTCGGTTATTGCTCCGTGTAAATGAAACTCATAATCAAAACGTTCTTAAATATTTCACGAATTCATTGAATTTTGATTGAAATATCGAAATTCTTTTTGCTAAGTCGAACTAGAAATCAGTATCCGTCAAGTAATGTTAAAAAATAATATCTAGTATCCAAAGAATTGTACCAAACCTTCCGTTTTGGATTTCTCTAGAGACTGCAACTAGTAAATGAATTGATGATTTGTTTTTATACAGAACATTTATTATCTTAGAATTTAGACACATATTTATTTGTAGTTATATTTAACGACGGAAAAAAAAATCTAGAGAAAATACAAAGATAAACGATCGTAAATGTGGAAATACTTGAATGCTGTAATTTCATGGATTTATTTCGATCTCCGGGCATCAATTCCCCAAGCAAAGTGCATTGACTTTTCAAGAGATCAGTCGAAATATTCTTAGAAAAAATCGAGTAACATGATTGCAAAAAAAGTTCAAACAAATAAAAACAGATCAAAGAAATAAAAAAAAGTTCGAACTCTTTGGAAACTCAGTTGTTTTTTTTCGCAGTCACCTATCAAGCTCAATATTCAGTAACGACATGTAACCTCATACGTCAGTACAGATTGTATTTCCGCGTGAATTAATTTGCGTTATCTTATTCGACAATAAATAATCGCTGGAAGTCCCAAGATTGAGTGATTTATTTGTTCGAAAATGAAATCAATGAAAAACTTGGATTTTTGTCTGAATTGATTCGTAGGTCAAGAAATAACGGGAAAAAACGGTCAATGTAGCGGAAAAATAGCGGACACGAATGTAAATGAAGTGTCTGGGGTGGTGAACAACGGTAAAGCGAAGAGAGTAAGAACGATATTTACAGCAGAGCAATTGGAACGTCTAGAGGGTGAATTTGCACGTCAACAATACATGGTCGGACCTGAAAGGCTTTATTTGGCTCATGCTCTTCGTCTTACCGAAGCACAAGTCAAAGTTTGGTTTCAGAATCGTCGTATAAAATGGCGAAAGGTCAATCACGAGCAGCATTGTCAAGCAGTGAGTGAGCATCGTCAACGTTGCTCATTGCCTGGTGCATTGGAAATTCATGAGGACGAGAGTAACGAAACGAGTAACGTTAATTGGTGCGTCAACAGTACAATCGCAGCGAGTACATCGAGCGATGAATCTTCTCTGATAAACGCGTCCAATCAACTACAACGTGATATTCGCGATTCATCGATCATCAAATCATAATCAAAATCTTTCATAAAAATCTAAACCAAAACAATAAAAAAAAAAAACATAAACACTAATTATCCTATCCCATCGCGTTCGTTACTCGTTGATCGTTCTCACTTTCCCTGATGTTTTCGTCATTTCTCTCGTACTGATTGATCCAGAGTTGAAATATAAATAACGAACGAAGTCCTGCACGGTGTGTACTTGTGATCGATACGAATTTTTGCAAATTTAAATACGGAGATAAATACGGTTGCATGACGAATTATACGAGTGTATAAATAAACTATCGAACAGTTCAACGAATCTCTACAATATGATGCGATCGATTCACGATGGAGAGAACCAGTGATAAACAACGTCGCCCCAAATGTCCAACGGAACAACCGATTCTACCAATCGCTAGATACAGAGATGATGCTGAAAACATCAGAACGGTGGATAATTGCTGGAAATATTATCAAAGTAACAAAATTAATGCCAGCAACGGAAGAAACGAGAGGTGAGTCGATGAAGTTCGTCAGCTTATTATTTTTATTATTATTTTAAGGACAGTCGGACTTTATTGCTTAGGATGAAAATATCGGAAAATTCGTATAGAAAACTTGCATTTCATTGCCACGAAACTCGATAATGAAACGAGATAAATTCACTCGACACACTTATCATCGCTAGCAATTCACTATTATAATTTTATTTCGTTTTATATCTTGTAACTTTTACGACATCTAAAAAAAACGTGAACATATTTTGCTTTATAAATTATTATCCGTTTTCTATTAGTCATTGTCTGTTTTTTTGTTTCTTTTTACATCACATTCGTTTTTTTTTGTAAATATCCGAAAGTGGAGCTCTACCTAAAATCGGGCTAAAGTATTTTTTTCACATTCCTTATAAATTAGAAACATAATAGGAAGCAATATTATCATGGCGTATGACCTTTTTAACAAAAAAAACTGCAATCGACCGCATTACAAATTTTAGCTTGAAGTGTTAACGACTTTTTAATTTGTTTGTGACACGGACGCACACACAGACACACGCACACACGCGGTGGCCACCCCGTCCATCACCAGGTTGTTACACGCCTGTCTATTTTGGTCAAAAATTCTGAAAATTATTGATGCATTTTGGTCATGTGCTATCATCAATTATAACATTTTTAAGGACGGCCATGCATAAAAAATGTCCAGCCTGATTGTAGAGGGAGCTCCAATAATTGGCGTTTTTTAAAACAGAATCAAAACTAAATAAAGCAATAAAAATTTCTGTTCGGTCGTTATTCAGAAGACAATCGAATCCTGCTATCGATTATAACAAGGATTATTACAATCGCACTGACGTTCCACGGACATCGCGAAAACATGGAATGTCTAATTCGTCCCGAATAAAATACGTTGTCCCACAAAGCCAAGAAGAATTTCAGAATGTCGATGATAAAAATCAAAGTACATTGAAACTACCGAGAAATCAAACATTTCGACAATACGTCAATAATGGAAAGTATACAAAAAACTTTGCAGTAGTGAGAAAAAATCAATGCGTTGATGACTTCGACGATTCTCAAGAACTTGAAAATTCAACGTTCAATGAAAGCGTCAACGTCGCGGATGAAACGAGTGAGGAAGTTGGTAATTCGTGACAAAAAAAATCCTTACAAAATCTTTTGATTCTCGAACGATATCTCCCATGCTTGAAAGCTTGAACTTGAAATTCCCATGAGCATCTCTATTTTCGTTTTTATTTTTCAACTCATTTTTCGACACAAAAGGTGATGAGGAACATCTCGAACATTTGGCAGAATTGAATGAAAAAGATTATCAAGAACACGAAGCTGATGATGAAATTGACGAAGAACCAGACGTATTGGATCGAAGCCTTGATAAATCAAGAATTTATAGACAAATACGAGTAGAACCATTGCCTAGAAATCATAAAATCTCCAGCGCGCCATCAGCTTCGCGTTATCATCACCCCGTGGGAAAACATTCGGATAGGTGTGTCTAAAGTTTCGAAAAATTCAACTTCAGTATATGATTTCATTTCAATCGATCTCATGACGTGT
This sequence comes from Campoletis sonorensis, assembly GCA_013761285.1. NCBI lineage: Eukaryota > Metazoa > Arthropoda > Insecta > Hymenoptera > Ichneumonidae > Campoletis > Campoletis sonorensis. Next base: position 97,477 of record JACEOJ010005778.1, on the reverse strand, counting down.
GGAACTGAATTTTTCGTTATTTTCCGCGACGTTTTGTTACGTCTATAATTTATTTATTGATCAATTCTCTCGAGCAACTGAATCAATCATTTTTATTTTACTCTGAAATGGCGATCGCGAATATTCGAATTGGAAAGTTGTTGAATTCGTCGGTAAAAATATTTTCATCGATTTGTTATTTTTTTGGCATAAATCTCTCATCGATTACATTTGAGGATCTTTTTTGACGGAAGTATAATTTCAATCGTTGTCAGATGTTGTCACAGTGCGGCTAATAGAAAACCAGGTGAAATTCCAACAGAAGAGGAAGAAGAGGAAGAGTTTGAAGTTCGTGGACTTCCACCGTACTGCACTCAAAAAAGATCGTCCTTTCCATCTCGTCAACGTAACGAAAACGCTTGGGTCGCAGGCAGGAAATTGTCCGAACGTTATTCTGATCTTCCAGAACGATCTCTGTTAGCGGAAAACCGTCAAAGCCGAAGACCAAAATCAATGAGGCCGGGGATGGAAAAAGCTGGGAAATCGAGACCGCAATCTGAATCAATTTGTAATACGAAGTGCGATCGTTGTGGCAGAACGTCAAAACAAACGCCTAGAACCACTTCGTCGAGAAACGCAACGTGCCGACTTCAGGATAGTCAATATTTTATGGGCAAATCAAACGGTAAGAAAAAAAAACATACCGATTAAAATTATGACTCTGTTCGATTTCAATTCCTTTTTATTTCGTTAAAACAACATTTTATTAATGGATCATAATAATATTTTCGAAATTGTATTATTTTCGTGTTGATTGCGTCGAAAATAATCAAACATTTCGAACTTGATTTAAAAAAATGAATTTCGATTGATTTAACGTCCATTTTTAACCATGAATGGAACTTTTTTTTCGATTATTCAACGTTCAATGAAAAATACAAAACACTTATAATATTTTTGCGAATAAATTTGGAATATTTGGCAAATGCAAAGATTGTTTATAATGATCGGAAGTTTATAATTGCTAGGCGACGAAATTTTCGAGGAGCCAACAAGAGATTCATTAAATGGTCAAACGACGTTGAGAAGATCGAGGGAATCTCGATCACCGATTTACGAGTGTAACGAAAGAAGCCTAGCGACCGACTACGACGACGACGATGACGACGATGACAAAAATCACATCGGAGTAAATTCGAAAGTGTGGGCTGGTAAAAATTCTCGTGAAATAACTAACCTCAGACGTGCTTTGGGAAGAGCCGATGATCGGCACGAAGACAAAACAACCTCGAAAACTAACAAGGGTTATTGGGCAGAGCGATAAATTCCAAACGCGAAGGGAGAACCAAAAGAAACCCTAAAATAGAAAAAAAAATGCATCATCGATCTAAAATATTCACTAACACGTCGTGTATCGTATATTTTTGTAAATGTTTATCTCTCCCTCCTCGACTTTTAGACCCTACGAAGTAAGAAAGAAAAAAAATCAGCCGTGCTCATCTCTGAATATAGTGTCAAATTATATTTTTCCTGTTTTCAATTTTCGTCATAAAATTAAACAATCCACGAGGACTTCTTGGTCTTGATACTTTTAAACAAATAAAAAAAACGATAGCAAGGTTGTAAATACTTTTGAAATTTGATTGATGAAAAAACAAGAAATCTGTAAAAAAAAAAAAACAAAAAAAAATACACTCGAAAAAAACGAGTTGTAAATGTAAAACGTCATAGAAAAAAATAAATTATCGAAACTGTACATTAAACAAATCAAAATTGTCAAAAAATCGACCGAAAAAAAGTATCCTCCTTATTATTTCCCCTTCACGATCTCGCTGTGACAACGAAAAGTGCGAAATCACGACAGAGCATTTGTGTTTATGAAAATAGTGAAATAGTTTTCTATATTTTCATTATTTTTCAAGCACAAAAGAAAATTGGCTTTTGATGTGTTGTAAAAATCGAAAGGGTCGATTTTGCGCAAACTCATCTTCGCGGAATATCATTTTTTTCAAACTGCAACCAATCGTCGAGTGGTTTTTCCCCCAACAAGTAGAGAGGGCAAAAATGTGATGGCAACAGTACAATCTACGCGTATATGTGTGTTCAAATAAATCCTACCATCCACCCGTGATTCAGGGACGTCTCGTGGCCACAAAGAAAGAAAAAAAAGCTCTCGCCCGAGCAGCAGCTTTTGTTTCAATATTAATATCGCAGACTCGTTGGAATATTCTGTCTTGTTTATGGCTCCTTTCTCAGGCTTTGTGCAATTAAGCTTAATATCTTTATTACATTAACGTATACTTGTTCGAGGATTTTTTTCATCGTAGATACCAAAGAGCAAGAGAAAAAGAGAGAGAGAAAGGGACAGACAAAGAAAATATCGTCAATATGAAAATCATGAATATTATTATGAGAATTTCATTCACACAATAATACAGTTGGTCATAGTGATTGAGTGGAAAACTATTTTATTACGAAAATGTTTGGATACTCTTTACGAAAATTTGAATAAAGTAGGTGATCAGTGGTTAAAAATAAATCCATGGTTTTCACCACGAAAAACAAACAAAAAATCGAAAAAGGACAGAGATTTTTATTATTATTAATGAGCTCGATAGTAATTATGATGCACATGAATGGTCAATGATAAACGAAAATGAAAGAATTGTTCGAAGCCAGAAATAGCAGCGAAAACACCTTCAGGAACTAATCTTTTTTCCCTCTCCGTTCATTTTGAAGGACTGAAAAGATGTGTAAGAAAGTGAAGAGAGAGACAGAGAGAGGGAGAGAGAGAGAGAGAGGGAAAGCGAGAGATGGGTGGATAGATGGCGCTTTCATATCTCGAAGCTACACCCCCAATCGTGAAGTAAGCTCCGCCCTCGGGCGCGCCGCGAATTCGCGCGATAAGGGGGGCAAATACTGGGATGAGCAACAGCAAATGCTATTGTACACACACGTATACGTATATATCTTGTTGCAAACGAGGCTATCATCCGCGACCTGAACCATTCGCTACCTCTCTCTCTTTCTCTCTCTTTATCTCTTCCTCTTTCTCTTCGTTTCTCTCTATCTCTCTTTCGCTTTATTTGCCCTCCCTTAAACGTGTGTACCGTCGTCGTTGGCATCCGCGGCATTCCAATTAGCTCGCGAATCAAAAGAGCCCCACTGCCTTTGTGGGGTCTCACCACCCCCTGACTTTCTCCACCGTGCGTTTGCAGCTTCACTATCTCTCTTTCCCTCTCTTTTTCTTTCTCTGTAACTCTCTTTATCAGTTTTTAGACATATATCAACGTTTTATTAACGTAAGGACGTAGAGACACTATTTTTAACATTAAATCGTAGAAGTTACGCCTATAAGTTTTGCAAAATCTAAACTTTTGCATATGTGGAAACTTTATATAAATACATATATGTCCATCGATATCGTATAGCGATATATTCGTTCATGATTTTCTCTCTTTCGATCTCTTTTACTGAATCTTCCCTTTTGGTTTCCACAATCCACTTTCTACGCTCTCTCGTCGATCAACACACAGCAACCACACATTCACAGACGTATGAATCCACGGCACGATATATATAAAAGTAACTCATATCCCGTCGTCCGAGCTCGGAAGCTTTGTCTGCTTTCATCAACCAGACTGAAGACAACGTTTCTACATCCTTTTTGCACGAACATCACTTTCTTTCATTAAAACTACTTTTATAGATTCGTTGTACTTAAAAATTCTAGATTTTGATTTTGAAAAATCCTGACAGTTCAATCTCAACGTCTGGCCAGCAAAAATCGAAGTTCAATTGAAATAAAAATTGCATGTAAATCATTTTTTTGAATTTATCACATAACCTTAAGATTTTACTGGTCGTAAAATCGTTTTCACTGACGAGACGTGTACAGAGACTCACCAGCCCGGGAATCTCTTCGTTTTTAATAACAAACAGAATTGTAGGCAATAAATTTCGTTCCACAATGATTCGGTTTACGAAAAACAGATTTAAAAGAGTGAAGAAATCATAAAATCGACAAAAACCTTATTTCTTCTATTTTTATCCAGAGTCCAATGCGACTCTGACGTACATTTCAGAGAGCCCTGACTTTTACTTTTTTCTTCCACAATATTGACGACAAACGAAATTTTCTCGTAACCTTTCTGCGATTAGTCAGAATAAAAAAGGAACGCTGTTCAACACAGAGGTTTTGTAATCAGTCTATCATTGTCCAAAGCACTAAACGAGAAAAAAAAATATACATGTTACAATCGTGCAACGAGATCCACAGTGAAACGAAGAGAAAAAACCAAAATGAGTACGAGGAGTTGCAACAGAGGTGGATTTCCGCAGCTAACGTATATTCCATCCCTCATCTCTTGGAGGGAGGACCACTGTAATTGAAATTGGAGAAAAGCTTCGTGTACGAGCTGACGTTTGAATTTCTTGTCCTCTTTTCCTCCTCCACCCGCTGACCCTCATCCTCATTCTCTTCGTTTTTTTTATTATTTTTTTATTTCCGTATTCAGCCCTCAGGCTGGATAAAAAGACGACGACGATTTACGCTAAACCCGAGCTCAATGTGCCTCTAAAAACATATGAATATATGGAGCTGTATGTGTATAAATGAAAAAGAGAAAGGCTAGGAAACGTAAACTCAAATGTTATTACGCCACTTTCGTTCTCTGTCCACTTCGTTAAATACCACTTTGTTTATCATTCCGAATATTAAAACTGGCCTCATCTCTCCGGTTCTCCAATTATATGCGGTAATACTGCATTCCGTTATATTCTCGGATACAAAGGGAACGTTTCAAGAGAAATCATAAAATTCGTCGCATTCAGACAGTTTGAATATTTTTTTTTAGTCACTTACCTGTTAGAAGACTCGGAACAGAATTGAATCGAGTTTTCTATGTCGTCGGAAACATTCGTCGATAAGCTTTTCTTGCTACCATTATGTTATTTACATTTTTGTCATTTTTTTGCGCACTCTTCGTCAATATCGAAACTTCAGTTTCCTAATGATCGTTCGTGCGTTGTAATCATTCAATTGAACAGAGTACTTGGATCTTTTTTCACGTTGTTAGATAATTGTATCTAATTTTTTCATAAACTGACAGCTACGCGGTCAACGCGTGTGGCTCGAAATGCACTTGGAATTACTGTGTTGAACATGAAAATTACCAACTTTGGCCAACTCTTATTCGTCGCTGTTTTCGATGAGTCCAGTAGTTGGATGGGAAAAACTTTGGATGAAATTTGCCATGAACTTAAGCTCCGGCATCGATCGCTAATCAAGAGGCAGTTATTATAGACGACACTCGTGAAGGGCTTTTCATAGGATCATGAATGTTTGCAGACGGACAGCAACAAATCCGTGATCCTTTGGTTTATGCAGGAATATTCGCAACGTGAAAAATATCAGCTCAAAAAATATCTTGGAAATTATCTGATCGACGTCAGTCGTTAAAATTCTGGATCCCCGCTCATGTGGGCAGTCATTTGAACAGTTGTGTCTAAAATCAGAATTTTTTAATCATTTCTATATGGAATCAAAGCAATTTATGTGGAAAATTCTATTTCAGTCTCGTCCTAATCGATGTAAACATGAAAAATAGATTTAAAAAAAAAAACCCAGAAACAAAATGTCGTAACATTTTCGTTTTACGTATACGAAATTGTATGAGTTACGTCCTTCTGTGTCTTAACAATGGATGTACTTTATAACTGAAAGATGAGCGATCACAAGCTCCGCCCAATTACACAATATTGTGGTGAAATTCAATTTATCCGTTGTACAAAGCACATATATAAATATGCAGGAGAAAAATAAGCTGGTAGCACGACTCGTGCTAACCATGGGGAAAAAAAGGAGAACTCGTCTCGTTGGCAACGGGCTCAGCCGATGGAAAATAAAAAATAAAATACCGTAAAACGAACATTAAGAATTCCAGTCGCAATATTTCACAGTTGAAAATGAAAGTGCAGCGATTAGTACTTTAAAAACGGATCAAAAAAGCAATTATGATACGTGGTCAAAGCTCGTAAAGGTAATTCATTTGTTTAAAATTTCCTCATCAATAACTTTTCCAGCTGATGGTTTTATATAAATGAAAATGTACACGCAGAGGAAATTCTATCTGAAAATCTACCACGTTTTCATAGTGACGCCAGAGTATATCGAAATATTACAAAAAATAAATCAATCTCGAAATTATAAACATTCAATAATTTGGCGAATTTTGAGACCCGTCCATAAAATATTTTCCAATGTACCATTCCAAATATCATCCTTGCATAATTATCGTTCATTATCTTCGACAAACCTTTTCAGAAATTCTAGAGTTTTCAATGTTTTCGAGGGAAATATAACAATTTTTCTCCTATGACGTGTGGAAAATTCATGTCATTGATTGATTGATTGTAACAGAATTTAGAGAGCCACGTAATTGGGTTTAATTTTTAATCATCGTAGAAATTATCCCACATTCGAGGTTGCCCTCCTTTGTAAATTCTGTAATGATAATTTTTGAGTTCGAATTATCTCCGTGTATAAAAAAATCGGTCAATAGTGACATTTGACGAAGAAATACTAATAAATGTGACGCAAAATATTACTTGCTTCTAAAAAATCAAAACAATCGCTCACACCCTGATATCGCATTGCTACCAAACATAGTGACATTTTTTTTCTCTGCTTAGTAATTCGTGTGAAACTATATCTCCGTGGATGCACGAGAAATGGAAATTATTGAAGTTATTCTCACTATTATCTCAATCGTCAGCATATTTGTCTGTTATTAGTTTTGCCATAGCAAAATTCTTTCCATTAGTATACAAACACTGTTTGAAAAAGCGAACGTTAAATTACTGAAGATTTAATATGTTGTCATAACGAATTGAATAAAATTAGCGTACCAAAAACAAGTCTCTCCAGAATTAATTAAAACGCATTAAAATGAAATTAAGTTGTTTTCCAATTACCTACGTCATAGTATTTGATGTTTGCAGATGATATTGTTGTTTTCAAAATTTCAAGTCTCAAGGAAAAGTACCTTTTAATACGAAATTAGCAGCGAGAATATTAGAGGCTTACGAAAGTTTACGAGAAATTGTAAAATTCATCAAATGTATATGTATGCACATGTAATCGAGATAGTACATATCATGAAACGTTACTATATATACACATAATATTGGCTTCGAAACGTAGGAAGTAAGCCGACGCTAGCACCGCAATATGCCCAGCCTCTCCGTTTAACTTTGGCGGCGTTATGATCAAAGTACATTCCTTCTCGTCGAAATATCCAAACTTGCCCTCCCCCCCAACCTCGTCCTTCTATATTTGCCCCTCAACCCCGTTCTTCTTCTCTCTCAGTCTACTTATTCGCACAATGAAATTCATATCAAACGAAACATCAAGACCTCAATGATTCAGTATATGAATCGAGGTTTATTTGTCAGCGGGAATAAACGACCGGCAAAAATGTTTTCAAAAGCTATTCTCGAATCTTAGAAAAAAAAGTTTTAAAAAAAGTGTTGTTTTTTTTCAAATTGTGACTTTTAACTTTTTCAAATAAGTTTAAAAAGCGCAGTGAAGATTTTTTAAACCGAAAAGTAGTTTTGATTCTTCAATAATTTGTATAAACGATACCCCTCCATTTTTCTTTACTATTTCCTAATGAATCAGTACTCACAGAACCAAAAAAGTCAATACGCGGTTTAAAGAGTCACTTTTAAACCAAATCAATCACAAAGCCAAAAACAGATGAATGGTCTTATAATTTGGAAAGTTGCTGTGCGAAATAGTAAAGAAAGACGAGGAGAAGGCATTCGCTTCGAACAAGGGCCAATCGAGAGATAAAAAATCGTGAAAAATTATTATTCAATTTGAGATTTTTCGCTCAAATTTTTTCTCCTTATGAGTGATTGTAAAAACGTCACAAAACCGTTATATATTGGGTTATATAAGAGTTCAGCCGGGCTGGGGCTGGCTTCTTCGTTTGAAAGTTGTTTGAAAAAAAAATTGGAACCTAAAAGCAACACGTGTAACGTCGTGGTTTTACAATTGCTTTTTTTTTCACGTTTTAGTGTTACTTTTTGTTTCAAAGCAACTGCCAAGTTACGATTCCAATTTCGATTTAGTAGCATTTTTATATTAAATATTAAAAATATTTTCCTCAGTCTAAAAAAATGATGTTATGACAGATAAAAATGATGTTTGTGTACATTCGGGAAAAAGGGAGAAAAAAAAGAATAAATGATTTATTTTTTTAAATGGACGATTCGACACGCATAACTGTATGGTCAGTGGGGCTAACCGCACCTGCAGTTTTATTTCCCCATAACATTCCAGCCTATTTTATTCTCTGCCTATGCGTATAAATCTCCCCATCGAGTGTAAGATTTGTTTGTGACTCTCGATAGTGGATGTCACAACCCTGCTCATCGTTTATAATCCAGAGTTATATGAAATGACTCTCCAAACTATCAATAATCCCCATACAAAAAAAAATATATTTTTTATTTTATTAATATTTTTTATTAATTTTAGCCTTATTTTCGAAGAGCTTCAAAAAAATCCTGCGAAGGATGTCTTTTGAAAATTACTCTAATCGGGGTAGAACAACTATTGAATTAATAAAACTTGCAAACTTCGTCGTTCGTTGTTGTACGTATAACAAAACCCTCAGTTTATATCATATATGAATATATACACATATGAACTATACATGGCTGCATTCATGGCGTTTATAACATCAAAAAATAGGGAGAGGGCAATAAAAGTCAACCCCCGATCGAGATCGCGAATGGGGGAGTCAGAGGTGGTTGGATGCGCTATTTTCTCTTTTCGGAGCTTGTATAGGCAACAGGGGTATTAAAAAAATGCGACAAGCATATCGAGAGACGAAGATAGGCAGATTGTCAAGCTCTTTTTCGAGCCGTTGTGTTGTATATATCGCATCGTCGCGCTTCGACAACGGCGTAACAGATAAAAAAATTTATCCAATATATCCCGATATATACATGTTTCATAACCAATTTCATTTCCGCCTCCTCAATATTCGCGTGTGAGCACGGTTTGTATTTTTTTTATATTTTCTTCCGAATATTTCATACGCGAAATATTCAAGTGCGGTTGAGCAGGCATCGCCAAAGAGGAATTTACGTAAAGGGGTTGAATATTAAATTCAGTTATTTCTCTTTTCATTTTTTATTCTTCTCTTTGTTTTTTGTAATTCAATAATAATGCCACTCACGACCGTCCAAAAATGTATAAATGCTCAAAACCAACGATCCAGTGAAAACGTAGCATGCCCTTGAAGAATTCAGATTTTTTTTTTTCCTTTTTTTTTTACAATAAATACCAATCTATTAGTAAGTAATGAAAAACTTGATTGAAAGCACGAAATTGGAACGTTTTTTCCCTAACCGCGAATGCGAATACGAATAGTAAAAATTTATAAAAATTCAATGTAATAGCCGAACGTTTAGTTATTGTGTTGCAAAATTGTCAAAAATGTTCGTTTATATATTTTGAACTCAGGCTCCAAGTTTTTATCAAGAACAATAAAAATTGACTTCGTAATAAAAAGTGAAAGAAATTCTACGCCAATGTGTGAACGAAATACGTTAGCGGCCAGTTAGACGCATTATTAGAGCTCGTAAGTGCGTGTACCCCTTAAGTTTGCCCTTGTCGCCTGGTTTATCAACCCCCTCCGCGATACCCTCAACCGGCCCCCAAGTTCAAACTCCCTCGACTGTCATTTGCTTCGTTGCTCAACGATCCCTATACTTTCTTCTCTCTCCTTTCTCCCTCTTGTTCTGTATTTCTGTCTTCCTCTTTCCAATGATATTCTCCTAACAGGTCAAGTAGCTTTTCCTTGTGTACTACACCACTTATAAATAACACGAGGGGGTTGAGAATGGTAAAGAATCGCAACTATTTCATTTGGAGCAGATTAGACGGATTAGGGGATAACGAGAAGACCACCATACACAAGAAAACCTCTTTCTCTCTTTTGTACTCAATGACATTGGAACAGATAGACAAGCTTTCTCATCCCCTCGAAATTCACCCTCACATATACAAAAAAATATCCTTGTTTATTAAATGCCTCTCTGATGCTCTCAATAAATTTTCTTTTGATCAAAAAAATTTAGTTTTGTTTTTGTTGTTGTTGTTGTTGTTGTTGTTGTCGTTCTATTATATCTTCATTATTACGAGAATATAAACAAAAATTGAATGTCGTGTAAAAAATTGAATGTTATTCCTTATTTTCTAAAAAAAAATACAGTTGTCTAGGGTTTTAAAAAAAATCCATTGATTTCAAGCTTTTCTATGCAACATTTTTGAAGCATCGACTGCCACATAATAATTCGGAAAGTTTAAAACTTTTGAAAAATCTGAGAATCGTTATTCTCCGCTTTTTTTTATATCGATAAAGCTTTTTCATTAAAGGACGAACTAGATATGATTGTGCGAAGAAAACTGAAACCTTTACGTTGTTTTACGAATAAACTTACTCGTTAGAAAGCTTTATAATTGTTACTCGACATTTAATCGGATTTAAAATGGCTACGTTCGTCCGATCCTCGTTCGGACTACGATCAAATCAACGGAATAGAAAGAGGTGAAGAAGAAAGAACGAGAGAATCACGTAACGAAGAGTAGGTCTCTGTTAATCCCGTTTGGTTGATAAGAACGTACAGTCGTTGCGGAAATTAATATTTATTTTCAAAATTCTCCACAATCTTTCGTCAAGTATAAATGATAAATTATTTTTGATAAATGCACTTACATTTTGGACGAAAAATGATTGAATAAACTCCTAGATTCTTATTACGATGGGGTTCGAAAATGGCCCCAATTTTTATGGTGAAAATTTGATTTTTCTTCATTTTCGTGATTTTTATTTTTTTTCTCATTTTATACAGTTTTCGTCATTAAGTATTTACTCAATAAGACTGTACACCGGTTTCTTTGTTAACGAAGTAATAAGAGAACCTGTCTTGGGTCAATTTGACTCCAGCCACAAAATCAATCTTAGGTACGAAAATTGAGTTACGATTTTTTTTGAACCTCAACTACCGACATTAATTTCATTCCTACTTTGAACTTTGTATTATTCTCGTTTTTTGAGAGTTTTATAATAGTTTTAATAAAAAATTCCTCATAGATGTATGAGGAATCTATTATTTTCGTTTATTTAATATAAACCTTATTTAAGGATTTAATTAAGAATTAGGTGGTGAAATTTCGTACCTACACATGGTTGCAGACCCATGGAACTATCCTCAAATGATGACAGAACTAAAAATGATGTGAATAATACGATAAATATTATTTTCACTTCAATTCCATGCTCGTTACATTTGTTGAAACTTTGAAAAATATTAAAAAACGAAAAAATAGTCATTTCATTAATTAGGTCGTGAGAAAAGAAAAAAGAAGTGTTCGATTTAATTGGATCTAGTTGAATCAGCTGATCTTCCTTTCAAAGTTCGAAATTTTTTCTTACTATTTCGAAACATTTAATTATTCGAATTTTTAATGATAATAAAACTCTCCTCTTCCATACAGAATCTGCAGTTTTTAACTCGACTGTACAAATCGATATATTTACATGCATATGTATAGTTAATAACTATAATAAGGCCTAATCAATTGATCCTTTGAAGAGTTGATACTGTTGCTTGGTGTTTTACCCATTTCACTGAGGATTATCCGTCGTTTAATCCTATTAAAGTATTTAACTCTTTTTCCAGCCCCTCCACCATCCAACTCTCGTCGCAGCCTCATCAACGTTTTTGTTTCATAGAGAGTAAACAAATGTAACTCGCAATGCTCTCAATGCAAATAGATTTTTTAAAGTTATTCTATCGACCCCTTTAGCGATCCAATATAATACAATTTATCTTACGGAACTTTGTGAATAAATAACAAAAATGCCATGAACCCTTGAAATCGCAACAATGCATTTCAGTGAAAATAGTTTTCAATAAAACATATTTACTTTCGGCATAATTAGAAGAGTCCTGCGTTATTTCGTTAATCTATAATAGTATGAATTTCCAATCTGTTCAGTGAATCGATGGCAAATTTTCTTTTTTAATAAAATATTTTGAGAACTTTCAAAAAGTAGAATTATTTGTCCGCTCAGCATTTAAATACAACACTTTTGTGATGATATTTTTACTTCATGTCATGGTATATCGGAACATTTATGTATTTATTTATTTATTTATTTTATATTTGTACAAAATCAAGGGATATTTACGTAATGTAGATGCGGTTTATGGAATAGTATTTCGGTCTTCTGTTATCACTGCGATGCCATCACTGCATTCATGGATCAAAACCTAACCTAAAAATCGTGAAAATTTGTTGCGAAAGGACTTCTTCGCCCGGCACACGCACACACAACCACAAACTCGTACTGAAGTGAACGCGCACTAAATATACATACACCATACACGAAGGCATATTCGCACACATGTCGAGGGCAGCGCGAACTCACTACGAGACTTTAGAAATTTCACGTCGAAATAAACGAAAATTGACCGTGTTAATTTATATTCGTGCAATCACGTGAGGATCTTCGTAAGATCCGGGCAAAAATTGAAACATGGCTATAAACGTTTCGCACAATGGTAAAAAAACGATTTTTTGGATGGGCTGTGCATGCGTCAGTGCTTACGTCGTTTATCGCTACTGGAGAAAACGAGAATTCAAGGCGATCGACGAAGGATTTGAAGAAGTCTCAAAGGTTGGATATATGAATCACAATAAGCATTAGAATCATGCGACGACAAAACTCATTTACAATACAATGATGCTTGAAATCCAATTTTGTATCTCTTGCAAACGTCGTTTTTTTGAAGACTGACACTTAGTGTATATTCCATCGACAACCAGTGGAGCAAAGCTTTTCTTAATTTTTCAAATCTTCATCTGCTTCAAATATCATCTCAACGAATTATTTCAACGCAGTTTTTAGTGCCAGCAATTTGAATACCGAAATATTGTCGTCAAATATTACGAATTCGTCCATGACAACGACCGGTTTTCAATAAAATTACGAACACAACCTCGAAACTTTTTGACATTTGTTTCTGTCGCCTGGTTCGTTCGAAAAGCAAACGTATTTTTATATGAAATAAATTTTATAACACATTTGATCCAAGCCCAAGGTTTTGTTGCACAAAACTCCCAGTACTTGGCGAGAATGTAAAGATTTTTTTGCATACAAATTCATTTTATTTTTGATAGCAACAATATTCGAATGGTATCTTACAAGTCAACTATGTTTGTATTATCGTTACATCGACCCAAAACATTGTTTAAGAATGTTTTTTAATCATTGTGGTTTTTTTTATCAGTTGCATGTAGAAATACACGTTTTGTTCGTGCGTCTCTTTAGATCGATGACAGCAATGAACGCAGAGTTTTGCTTTTGGGCCTGGACGGAGCTGGAAAAACGTCCGTGATGAATCAAGCAGTTGCCGCAGATACTCATGGCAATTCTTACAAAATACCTCCACTTCCGACTCATGGATTTGCTGTTTACAGATTGAAGAGCGGTCCCTACACTTACAACGTTTGGGAGAGTAAGTTTTCAACATTGACAAAGACTCGACTGAAGTATCAAACTTTTTCGATACAAGAATAGGATTCATGTTTATAGAGAAATTGATAGTTTATTCACATTGTGTTGTTCAAAGCTCAGAAAAATGTAGTTTTTACAAACGAAATGATAACTCAATCCATACCGATAACTAACTATTTACAGTCGGAGGATCGGAAGACACACGAACTTACTGGAGCAATTTTTTACAAGACACCGATCTCCTGATATTCATGGTAGATGCATCGAATGTCACAAAATTATCCTTAGCTGTTTCAACGCTTAAAGAACTTTTGGGTGATCAGAGAATGGATAACGTTCCAATTCTGGTTGTAGCAAACAAACAGGTAAAAAAAACATAGCAGCGTTTGAAGTTAAAAGTTTACTCAAAAATGTTACATTTCGGTGCTCAATATTTGATAAAATTAATAATAATAATCATCATTGATGATGGGAAACAATAAAATTAGAAGATTGCAGTGAATAAAAAAACGAGAAATTTACGAATCACTAATATTTTTTTATCAACTATTTGCAGGATGTACAAACTTCTCTAAAACCGGAACAAGTGAAAGACGCTCTCGACCTTCGAAGCATATCGCCACACAAGCATAAGGTCGAAGTGATAGGTTGTCAGACGCGGCCATTACCGGAAACGGCTATGAACCAGCCGGAATACAATTGGCATCATTCGTCGGTCGACGAAGTCAGAAAGAAGATATTTTCACTTGCAATATCGTCATAAAACTGTTTCGTATGTGATCGAAGAATTCGACCGTACTAACGATTTAAAAAAAAACCAACGAAAAAACGGAAGCACAGAAACACAAGAAAAACAAGAGATTATAACTATTCTTACTAATTTATTACTACGAAATAAACGCGGAAGGGCCTTAAGACGAGCGAACACGGAGTCACGCTCGTTGAAAGCGAAAAAAACACCCACCTGGTTAATTTGTATTAAGAAAAACTAAATCGTAAGGTTGAAAGAAAAAATACTTTATATTTGTTATGAATTATAAAATCAACCGATTCCAAATAATGGTGCATTGGAAAACGTAATATTTTTTGTTCCTTTTTGAATTCGCACATTCCTCAGGATATTCGTTAACATGAAGACTCCGTTCGCACTTTTTGTCGACCGTATATACATTTTTTTTTGCTTGTTTCCATCATCGATATTAAACGATGAATCAAGCCCCGATCACGGAGACGGTAATTTAGTGAAAAAGTATAATATTGAAGTTTGCATTGTTGGAATGCAACAAAATTTCTTCATAGTTTACAAAACCGAACCGAAAATTTACATTCAGAGTTTATCTACGATAATTGGACAACATTTTTCTATGACTTGAAAATTAAATCTCGTAGAAAAATTACAACGATTCGAAAAAAAAAGGAAAGAATAACAAATATCATTCGGTTCTAACGATGCCAACTCTGGTATCATGAAAAAGTCAAGATTACCAAGTAACAAATTATTTATTCAGTAACTGTAAGGAATCAGATTCGAAAAATCTTCATTGATTCAGTTAAAAAACTTTTCCTCACGATTCAATGCTTTTTGATGATAAAATATTAATTATTGAGAAATCTTCCAATACCATATCGTTTCCATGTTGGGGAATAAAATGAGGACATTTTTATAAAAATTCAATTTTTCTCATGAAAACGAATAGTTTGTACGGTTTCTGAAAATTATTACGAGAAATCCTTTATCAATATGAGTTTAAATCTAGTTCACCTTTTGTAGTATGTGAAATTTTGGTAAAATTTCTTATTACCACTGCCATACTTTTTTGTTTTTATTTTTTTCGGCACTTGATTGATCTGAGTTTAATTATGAAGTTCCCTTAATATATATATAAATAAATATATATATGTATATGTTCATATACATTACTCACTAGAGTGAGTGCATAATCGTTCATTTATATACTAATAGGGAGATCTTTGAAGAAAAAAGTTTAAAAAAATCAAAAAAACAGGTTTCCGTTATTTCAAGAATGAATACGTTTAATCGCTTTCTTCATCACTGTCTGTTACAAATTCGCCGTCATCCAGTACATCGTCATCAGAAAGTTCTTCATCACTCAAATCCTTCAAATCTACAAACCCTGCTTCCTCGTCGTCACTTCCGTCAAACTCTTCATTGCTTTCACTGTCGCTAGATGCCAATTTCTCCAAATATTTAGCCTTCTTGACGTTCCTACTATCGACTGCTTTTTTACTTTCTTGAGCTTGCACGTTCTTCTCTTTTTTACCATTTTTAGAATCAACCTTTTTATTTACTGATTTGGCCGACTTGGATTTGTTTTTTTTGTCCTCGTCGCTCTCATCGTCTGAAAAGAGTTGCAATTTTTTCTCTGTGCTCGTTTTGTCAGTGGAGGTTGCTTCGATGTCTTCCAACTTGTCTTCCGTGTCAAATTCGTCAATAGATTCTTCCAACCACTGTGGAGTTGGTTTGACCTTTTTGGGCTTTGGGGCACAATGTTTTGCGACATTTTCAGCGGCAACTCGCTTTCTCGTCTCTTCCAGTGTTTCCTCGTTGTCCAAAACAATTTCTCCTTTTTTCAACAAATATTCCGCATACTGCTCAGGCACGTTTTTGAAACTATTTATTTTTGCTCTTATTTGACGCCAAGTCATTTGATAATAATTTTTTTTGTCCCGTGCCATCGATTTATAATCCTCGCCGTACCTATCCATCATATATGTTACAAAATGAACTTGTTGATTAGGCAACCGAAAACATCGCTCTCTCGGTGCTTTTGCTTCTGCCTCCAAATTCGCAGCTATGTAGCCTTTCGGTCTCACTTTTTTCACATCATTTTCTTCCTTGGATTCCAACGAACCTTCTCTCAATTTTAACCCCGTTTCAGACAGAATTTCTTTCTTTAAATTTGGAATCTTCAAAGTTTCGTTAGCATCGTAAGCCAATCCCATGTCATCGAGATTGTGTCTTGTAGATTTGGTATGTTCCCAAGCAGCTTTTACGTCTTTGCTGAAGAAAATAAAATATTGAAGAACTTTACGATGAATATTAAAAGTTGATGGGACACAACAAGCCGAAATGTTCTAACTGAAATAAACAATTCCAATGCATTTGCAGGCAATGGCTAGTTATTTCTTTTATAAATTTCGTAAAATGGTTCAATTATTGAGATATACGTTAATGCAAATTGCAATTCTATTCTAGAGAGAAAACTGGGTTACAAACAAATGTTTTACTCGAAAAAAGAACGCAAGAACTTAAGAATTTCTAGGTTAATTGGCTTTGATTTCACTCACCATCCAATATCCGGCAATTTTCGTAATTTGTTACGAAGTCGTTTGCGATTAATATTCACTTTGAATGTTTTTCTACGTTTTAGCTTACGTATTTTAGGCATTTTCGATTAAAGTTAATTACTTTGGTTGTTCGAGGTTATACAATAGCACGTGGAACAGATGAGACCGTTTATGAAACGCTTAGGGTTCGTGCACTTCATGCATTTGTGTTTACAGTTTTGTGGAGGAGGAAGCAAGATTGTGTGGTGCGGCCCGAGCGGCCACAGTGGCGCCTCAACCTAAGCGGCAGTATCTGTCTGTCAAGCGGTGACCGGCAAAGAGAGAGCACTCTGAACATCGGTCGGTCAATTGATAAAATTCGAAATAGAACGGAGGTACTTGGTAACACCGCGTACTAATACGCAGTACCGGTAACGTACGCTTACCGTACGCACGTGCTTGGTAGATTTTGATAGATGTTCTGTTGTGTAGTCTTGTTAACCTGTATTTAATTGTTCTTCGGTCAAGTCGTGACGTACGTTGTCTCATTTGGTACGTAGTGTTTATTTGTGGTGTATCTTCGATGGTACAGTTTTTAGGGATAGTGTTGTTATTTCAGTAGACACGTTTCTCGTTGTCCGAGATGTTTTTATCGGTGTTCAAGTTGGATCACTCCGACAAATAGCGGGTTAAACCAACAGAAGGAAAGAAGCAGTACGCTACACGCTGCATCATTCGTCGATGAAATGTCTATAGGTACAAGTAGAATTCTTTTTCATCTTCAATGGATTGAAATAACTACACGATAACCTTTCCCTACGAATGAATTTTTGAAATCTATCAACAATGGAACAATATTAATAAATCTTTCGAGTTTTAATGGATCATTTTAATTGAATTAAATTTTGAAAATTGAATCGGTTTTTCATTTTTATTGATAAAAATAAGACATAGTGATCAAAAATAATCGTATATATTTCGAGAAAAATATAAAGTTACACGTTATTTTTTTTACGTCACAACAAAAAGTGTAACTTTGATTTTTATGAAAAATCGAAACCAGCCTACTTTTCCGTCATCGTTCTCACTCAACTTACAGACCATCTTTCAAAACTCTCCATCACTGTTTCCATAACTTTATTTTAAGTAATTAGCACCAACATTGGCGTAATTTTTAATCAATTATCCAACTTTTTTGGGTGTTTCATTGTCAGCTATTAATTCAGGAATGGAAATCTATGTGTAATATTTCGAAGTAATGCGTGATTTTCCTGGCACAAATGAAGAAACGTTCTAAAATTGGAATTATAGTCCGGAAAAAATTAATCCTACAAAGGATCAACTTTAATTATGTACAATACGGATGTCATTCAAGGAAAGTGAATAAAAAAGTTTATTTTGATAAAAAAGTGAATAGAAAAAGACATCAAGCCCCGAACTCGTGGTTATGTATTGTGCTTGACTTATCCCTACAGTTGAATAGAGAGGTTTAGAGCTTTAAGGAACACGCATTGTTCTCGACGTGACTGCAATCGGTGGTTAAACAACTTTTTTAATCAACGATCGTTTCGTTATTTGAATGCAAAAGTTTTATTATCGAAAGGTCATTCTAAATGTCTGGAAAATAACACTTAAACCAGGTCGATGCAAATAACGTTTTTTCAATTTTTTCGATTCTCATAAGTTTTTGAGTGCCAAATACCATAAAAGTGTTGAAAAAAAAACTGATACATTGGTTGTCGAATCCATTGAAATAATGAATTTAACTTATAATTTATTTTTTTTCAAATTTAATAATTTAGTGTTTTCATAATAATAAAATTAATTGGTTGTTTCGTATTCCATCTCATTTCGGAAGATCCGTTCTTGTAAGCCTCGGGATAAATGAGAAGTTGACCAATGAAAACGCATTTGGTACCGTCATGTTTACAGATAGGAATGTTGCGTGTAGATGCAATATAAATTCACATATGAATTGCCACACCTGCATTTACGTATGAGAATGAAGGCAAAACCGTTTCAATGACGTCATATCCGTGGTTACATCCCATTTGATATTTGTTTACCCATTTACCACTTGGCCACATGCATGAAATAAGGTATATTGAGTTTTTGCATTGACTTCGTACTATTGGATATATGACTTCGCATGGCTTTATTGAATAGAAAATTGTTTTTTATTGCAATACGCCTCCATTGAATGGAGCCTTCTATTACTCTGAAAGAGTGGTCAATGGAACGTTCTTGATTCCAGACGAATTCGCGGAGCAATGAACAAAAGTAGAGGGATTTTTTTCATAGGTCTCTATCAATTTTCCATTAGCTTTGATTTCGGAAAGAATGATGTTTGCAATTTGTGTCGTGGGAATGCAACGAAATTCCTTTATAGTTTATAACAGAACCAAAAATTCACATTCAGAGTTTTTCTATGACTCGAGAAATTCGATTGTTTCCAAAAATAAAAATAAAAACAATCTGGAGAATTCAAAAAAATCATTGGGTTCCAACGACGCAAACTTCAATGCCATGGCAAAAAAAAAGAGGAAAAAACAAGGGAAACATGAGGAATAAAACTATTGCATGAAATGTGGCCAGACCGCTGTGGTGGTTGTCGTTCTATCGAAGTAAATCATCTGAAAGACGAAGAACCATGTTATTAGTACGAATCAAATATAGTTGATGGGTACAAAGAATAAAAGTCAATACCAGAAATACACGATTTCATCCTTTCTTCAGATATCGACCTGCTCCTAAATGTTTGTATCTCAAATAATATTTCATAAAAAAAAAAAAAAAAAAAAAAAAAAAACAGTCGACATGCAATTTTTTTTAATGCACCGATCGAAATATTGACGTATCGATGTTTCGATGCTAGGCTCATACATTAAAATTTGCCAAAAAAGATGTAGCTGTTCATATATTAACTCAACTTCAAGCCAATGTTTTCAAATTTCAAGTGTGACCTTCACCAGCCAAAGTGTGACCTATTTAAATAGCCAAAGAAACCGTTTTTTTCCTGCACACATATTGGATTCCTTTTTCAAAGGTACCCAGACTGGTTACACGATAAAACTTTGGTCATTAGCGGGGAATAAAGTTTTTAGTAAAAACCTGACAGAATCCACCCATTCATACGTAACGAAGACAGAACTTTCGCTTTTTGATATTAATTTCGTTCATCATTTACGAACACAAAAACACAAGGTTGCACCAAAGTATTCGGACGCCGTAAATTTATGGAATTATTTGAATATTTCTCGGGTAGAGCATAGGTTTGAATATTGAGACTCAATTCGCTTTTATTCATTCATCGTATGAAGTTTTTATTTGAATATTTTCGATTTGAGTCATATTGAAACTTCAGTCATTATTAACAGACATAGCAATGTTTACAAATATTTTCATTACAAATATTCCCATACAAATTGATTTGTTTCCGGAATTTTGGTGTTGCTTTGATTGGGACCAGCCCTGTGTCGGTACTGTTCGCCTGTTTTCGGTACTTTAAAAATTGAGTATTTTAGTCTGTCTACTCTGAATATAAAACAATATTGCAGTCTGAATTCAAAGTTTTTTTAAAATTATTACTTAGTCTTTCTGATATAGATATAGAAAAAAAATCATTTTCACGATCGTAATCGATTACTGGGAGATTATTATCTGGATCGGAGCTCACGTTCGCAGTCAACAAGAACGTTAATTGGTAAGATTGAAAGACTCATAATTATATGTCCGTACAGAGTGGCGAAAATTTCGGAGGATCACGTGAGAAATGTTTTTGATCAGTTGCCACGGTGCGATACCATGAGCGCGATAATTTCTTGTTTGGTAATTCTTCGAAAATGTGGCTCCTCCTTTAACAGTCATTTATAGTGTATAGTATATTTATGTTTAATTACCCCGGACTCTACTGATGAACTTACTGTCTAAAAACCTCTTCAAACCTCCTAGCAGCCATGCCGGAACCGCTTCCGCATTACTTCGGGTGGCGCGATTTTTTCCCTCGACGCCCCTTGAGGCTTCCCGTCCTTCACAAACCTCTTTTTTTCGGCGGAGGACGACCTCAACAAAAGTGTCGACCTTTGCCCAAGCCTCCTCGTTCAGAAGCATAACCCCGACAATGTTTTCAGGGGTTATATATGCTCCCGAACTTCTTCTCCAGTGGGGTCTTCCACACTCTCCTTTCCTCGCATTCGAAGAACGTGTATGGGGGACGTCAACCGCGACCGATAGAAAAAATGATTTATTTAATAATAATAAAAAAAAATGAAAGGTCCCTGATCTTTGATCCTGCCCAAATGAGACAAATAGTCGATGTAAGAAAATTTATTAATTTACAAAGTCGATACCATGTGTTCAAGTAGCTCTCACCACCATCCCAAAATATACAGAACGATCATTCGAGTGGAGTAGTCAAATGTCATGAAATGTAACACAATTCAGAGAACTCCTATGATTTTTATTTCCAATCGTTCATATCACTGATGTTTTTCGATACGATTTGGTAATTTACAGATTGAGCATAAATTCATTACCAAGCGTAACTGGTGCCGAAACCGGCGAAGGTTGCGTGTACGACCGGTGCGGCGGCGTACGCGGTTTTAGTGAGAACGGGAGCAGCATGAGCGGCATAAGTGTAGGCAGGTGCTGCGTATGCGGCTTTGGCAAGAATTGGTGTGGCAGGAGCGGCGTAAGAGTATGCTGGTGCAGCGTATGCCGTTTTAGCGACAAGGGGCGCCGAGTAGGTCGAATAAGAAAGAGCGGCGGTTGGTGTGTAAGCGGTCTTGGCGATGAGTGGTGCGGCTTGAGCGGCGTATGAGTAGGCAGGCGCGGCAGCGTAGGCGGTTTTGGCAACAAGTGGGGTTGACAAGGAAGAGTAAGAGACAGCGGTCGCTGGCGAGTAGGTGGCTGGAGCTACGTATGCGGTTTTGGCGACGACCGGTGTGGCGTGGGCGGCGTAAGTGTATGTGGGCGCTGCATAAGCTGCCTTAGCTACAACAGGTGCTGCGACCGGTGTTGAGAACGAAGAGTAAGAGACCGCTGTGGCTGGTGAATAAGCCGCCGGTGCGACGTAAGCTGGTGCCGCATACGCTGCTTTCGCGACGACCGGTGCTGCATGAGTGGCATATGCGTAAGCAGGCGCTGCGTACGTTTGTGTCAAAAGACCGTCGTTGCTCACACGATTGTTACTGACTCGCACAGACGAGTGTGGTGAGTCGACTTGTTTGCTAAAACTTGACACGACGTTTTGGCCTGCGTAACCCTTTTGAGTTGATTCCTGAGTGTATCCGATACTCGAGTAATCACCGGAAGCTGTAGAAATGCTGTATGCAGCTGGACCACCAGCATTTGCCACTGCCAAGAGGGCGGATAAGGCTACGAGCTGCAAAACAATGTTTACCTCTGTTATTAATCAACGGCTTCACTTGATCTTTCAACTCCAGTCTGCTCTTTAACTCTGCTGATGGAAAAATTTTCACCAATCCCACAGGATAACAAGATTTTATATAATTTCTTTGGTTTGTTCCATTTTGGATAAGGTCAAATTGGTGTTTCTCTGGAATGCTCTTGTGCATTTGACGATAATCGATTAAGGGATGTTTGTTTATAATATATTTCGATTTTTTTTCTTCAGTTAAGGATTATTCTAGTTCAACGATACCAATAACTGACGACTTTTACTGATTCAATATGAAAGATTATGTTCTGCCCCGTAATATACACGTTGTCTCATTTTAAACAATTCACGCAAATATCTTCGAAATTTGACCATTTCTGATCGAGTGTTCCGCAGTCAAGATTTTTCAGCTACTCCGAAATTGACCCCGCAATCAACCTTGAAAGTTCGCTTTTTCAGAAACTGTCGAATTTTGAAGATCTTTGCGTGGATTGTCTGAATTAGAACGTATGAAGGATTTTTTTTTTTAACTTATAAGATCAAAGTTTCAACTCCGATAAGCGTCACGTAGTTTTTTTTTTAAATATTGTAGAGCATATCCCATGGTACAAATCGAGAATAGAATTCCATTAAAATCTAGATTTTAGATTTATTTTCGATGATAATCCTCCGATTTCATGTAACCGATTTTATAATAGTTTATGTCATCGTTTCAAATAATTTACTCACTTTGAATGCCATGTTAAATGAACAAAACGTTGTTTCTTGAAGGAGCGACTTCGAGTTCTGTGATGTCGGAGAGTTTGCATCCCATATTTATACAGGGGACGACGAGGAGTTCTCGAACCAGTAGAATCGGAAGAAACTAAAAATCGAGACGCGAGTAAGGCGCGGGGAGGGGGGAGGGTTAACTTTGAATTTCGTTCCTCTCCGTTTCTCTCAGTGGGAAATCCATTCGAGACGTGTCTTGTTACCATTTGATTTTGGGAACGAAGCTAAGAGAGACATCGCGCAACAATCCCCCAGCAATGTCCTTCCACGAGGGAGAAGGAGAGAAACAGAGAGAAAAGAGAGCGAGAGTAAAAGAAGTCGTGTCAGGTGCGAGAGAAAAGAGAAAGATCGAGCGAAATTTTAGAGAGGGAGATTAAAGGTCATTCTGGCAACATTGAAGAATTGGCGATACATTTTTTTTTTTCGATCAAGGCGTGGCGGATGCTATGGACCCTCTATGACATAAAGCTTTTTATGAAACTCATATTATTTGTTTGACTTATTTATATGTAAATATAATATACTGTGCGAGAAAAGTATGGATAAGCACATGTACAAATGAGAGGGTTCAAGTGTATCAAAAACTTTGCACTTTTGTCTATGATTGCAAATCCAATGCATTCTGATGAGGGATTATTATTCATCGAATCTCACACGCTGAATTCGTATTTTTATTTTCATGCTCTACACAGCCTACTGCTCACGGAATCCAGAGCATTGAACCATCAGATTTCAATTAATTTTTATTCCAATGAAGGTACTGCCAAAAATTCTCTTCTGCATACGATTTAAATATAACTACTTTTCAAGCTGCATTGCCCAAAGCTATATACGTGAGCCGGGAAATAGAGACTAAGGTTCTTTGATGGAGTTCAATAAAAATTTGTTAAACGATTGCGTTTTATTTTCTCAATTATACGATCAAATATAATTACAACATGATTACAAGAGACAATCTTTTTTATCGAAATGATTAATGCAATTATTAGTAATAGTAATAAAGATATTAATAATTACGGAAATAATAATAATCATTACTACAGTAATGTGATCTTAAATTATTTTATTTGCTGATTTTTTTTCTGTTTTTGAATATATAACATTATTCGTTTCAACAATTTTTATCATCAGATGATGAGGTTTTTACTGGGTTATAGTTTATTGTTACGATGAGTATTATCGACATATTATTTAGGCATTAATCCATTATTGTAATCACGACTGATTTGAAGACATTGCAGACTTCGCGTTTTCTTACGCCACTTACTTACACTCATAGAAAGATGTATATATATCGAAAAGACAGAGATCACGACTCACACGTGTTATTCATGGACCTGACCACGCCTTGAACGAAAATGTAAAAAAATAATAATAATGTGATTTTAAGAATCGAGAGCACAATCGTCAAGGTTTCACTTTCTCTGTACACTCTCGCCCTGGCACTCCATATTTCGGACGATCTCATTTAGGCTTCCCTATGTAATACCAATTCATCGGCGAACGCGGACACGATATTCCACGTACCCTCTTCATATGGAAGATTCCAATCTCTATTCCCGAACACAAGAATTGTTTAATCGATTTTATTCAAACACCATAGGGAGGGAGGGTTTGTGTAAATTTTTCCTATCAAGAATGAATTTCATGGTAGAATTGAATATTTTCATGTTTTTCGTTAGCAAATTATTGAACGCTACATCAGGACGCACATTTTTTAATTGATCTTTTTTGACCGCCGCAGGTTCGACTGATTACCTAAAATGAAAAAACTTAAGATACTTGGATTTCGATAAAAAGCATTTGTTTCACAAGTACAAGACTCCACAATACTTTATTCATATTTTTGTTATTTACAGTTTGGAATTAAAAGTATTTCATCGATAATTAATAAGTTTATTCGATATCGCCTAGAAATCAAATTTATAACCGTTTCCAGAAACTTTGACGTGAGCAACCGACGGTGCCGACGAAAATGCAACCCCCAATAAGCTCTGACTAGGTTGGTGGTCTTGTTGCACCTGTTGCTGCAACTGCACTTGCTCCGGTATCTGTGGACGAATCGTAATGAAGTGTAAACATCTTTTGAATTCACTTACTTTCAAAGGAACGGAATTGACTAAAATGATTTCAACATCTGTCTGTGGATTTATTAGGTTATCGACTTTATCATATATGATTAATGTTTTGAGTAGTGTGTCGTACTGATTTTTCTTTGTTTTTCAACCACTTTCAGGGTATCAGTAATTCTTAGTAATTAGTAGTAAACTAGTAATTCTTCTGACATTCCAATGTCACACTTGGCTAAAATGCATTTACGAAATATTCCCAATCTAAATGAAACTCAGACTAAGGTTGAATTACTTCTTTATGTAAATAGCGATTAAATATTCATGAGCCGATCGTTATTCGAATAAATAAGTGACAATCGCCTTACACACAAAAGGATAAGAAAAAAAGAGGCAAAATTTGCCAAACTTTCGAGGCAAGAGCCTGGGGCGTAAAAAGTCACGTTAAAGAGTGATTTGCGAGGTCAGGATTGCGACAGAATTTTAGTTCTGGAGCAGATTTGATCGAGCCTGAATCTACGTAACATGCGTATTTGTAACAGTAGGTACTGCCTCGGGGTCAGAATTGAAGGAAAAGAAATAGCGTTGCGTACACAAAAATGATTTTTTTCCAAAGGGTCTAATCATGTGAAGATAAAAGAACGAAGAATAAAAAAATTGCTTCAAATTTCTGCAAGTTAACTCGTTTCGTAATGAAACTCGATCTTTATACCTGCTGAGGAGTTTCGTGGACCCGCACGTGATGTGACGTATGACCTTGATTTTGGTTCTGGGCGTTGGCCTGTAATTGCAATTGTGCTTGTACTTGTTGCTGCTGTCTCAAGGACAAAAGTTGACCTAATTGAGTCTGGTAAGAGGAAAGATCGGGATACTGCTGATTCTGTTGCTGCAAATATGCTTGAGTTTCTCGTGCCTGTTGCTGATAATGTTGATATTGGTTCAAATAACTTTGGGCTGTTGCTTGATCGATTTGTCCTTGTTGCTGATACGAATAAGCTGCTGCTGGTCCCGCATTTAGTGGCATATTCGAAGGATACGAATTGGGAAAATTTGCAAAGCCATTTGCAATTGGTGCTGTCGAAAAGTACCCTGTGTTGGATTTTTCAATAAAAATTATTTAATTATCTACTCTTGTAACTTTCGTTCCGCATGAATTAACCGACGGGTAACAGAAATCGGTGAACAACTCTATTAATTAATTGGTAATATTGGTTGAAACATTTTTCATCCCGTATCTTCGAAAATGTTCAATCGAAAATTCGTCCCTATGGTGTGTAATATTCGTCCCTATGGTGTGGGATATTCCCAGAACTGTATGTAAAAAAATGGTACATTGATGTAACCACTTCGAAACTACCTTGAAATCATTCACTAGGATGAGAAATACACTCTTTGAAATGATTAGTTTTACGTTGAAATAATTGTTTGTCTCTACTGTGTGCGAGTATGAGATTATTTGCATTTTGCTTCTATATGAAGAGATGCTCTTTGGTATTTATTCATTCATAAGCCTGCGATTATAACTCAAAATAAGCGAGAAAAGTTTCGTATTAACTAGAAATGAGCTTTTTACGACTTATAAGGGAAAATTTTCATTGTCAAATTAATGGAAATAAATTATTTTTTAACGAAAATACTTTTGAAAGAAGAAATTTTGGTTGGTTCGAATTTTTGGATTTTGATTTTTCTCCATTCAAAAATTATTTGAATTATTGAAATTACTATTTTGAAATTGTTATTTACTTCGGAAATTCATTTGCAAAAATGACAATTTCTTTCTTTAAAATATTACGAATCAAATCAAAGGAGACACTTTGCTATCACGTGGGATGATATTTTTGCTACCAAATGAAGAAAAAGCATGATGTGATCATTTAATTATTGATTAATTATTTTTCACTGAGAGTATGTTTCAAAACAAAAATATTAAGTCTCTCATTTATTCAGTTTGCATGAATTTTTTCGAAGGTTATAAACACTTCAACTCAGAAATAAAGAAGTCGTTTGAAAATCCACATTCAACGAACGCGCTGAGCTCCTAAGAGGAGAAAAATATTGACCAGACTAAAACGTACTATTAAAACATTCGCTGACAGGCGTGGTAGACTATACAAATATTTATCTTGTAGCTGCACACTGGTACGAATACGCACCACTGATTTTACATTTTTCTGAATTTTCTTAACCACGCAATTGTAGATTTTCTCTTTTATGATGAACAATCATTTAGACAAGAATTTAAACCTTGAATGACCACGTGAATTATTTAAATTTGACGATTGTTGAGTCGGACACACAACCGTTTAAAAAGCTTCGGTAAAAATAAAAGTGCAGCTGAAGAGTTAATGAGTTTATTTCGACACTTTCCATCAAACTATATACATTCTTTTACTACTTTTTCCCGTGAGATTTTTCATACAAGTGTTTGGTGAAAGAGACGAAAATGACGTGAAAAAGGATAATTATTGTTTTTTGCGTCTTACCGAGTCCTGGATTTCTGTAAGCAAGAGCGTTCGCAACATTCGGCAATACTTTTTGTGCCAAGTTTGGATTACCGATGCTCGAACTGAATGATTGATGAGAGCTCGGGCCATTGAAGGAGAACGACGTTTGCGTGAGTCCTGGCCGTACGAAACTGAATGAAGCGTGTTGATCCGCGCCTCCTAGAAGGTTCGAAGGTCGGATTCCATTCGAGGCAGGGTCACACATAACCATCGTGCACGATAGTGCGAATAGAACGAAGTTTTTCTATCAAAGAAAACGTTCCAGTTCAGCACATTCTTACAACTTTTCACAGTAGAATTTTACTCTAAAAGAAATTGCAATATTCGAATTTGTGACATTGACCGTTCGCCACGCACCAAAGATGGGTGACCAGGCATGAATGGATGACAATTTTTATCAGCTTGCACCTATTTTGTGTTCAACCGAACTCAAATCACTTTTTAGTTCAATATAGCCGAACGTTTTTGGAAAACAATTTAACAAAAAATAATTAAAATGAACTCGAAGTAGTAAAAGAAGAGTAAAAACACGGCAATTGTAATAAAAAGTCAATTAACGTACACAATATGAACACAAGAAAACTTTTTTATTGATTTCGTTGCAATCTGCTATTTTTTTTTATTTCCTATTATTCCTGCGCAAAAGTGAAGGTCTTGTGTATGTTGCAGAGTTTTATTTTTGATGGAACATTCTTGAATATTAATCAAGGTAGCTCTCGAAAACTACACTGAAAAAAGAAATTTGTTGAAAGAACAAAAGCTACCTTCATTAATATTTATGGACGTTCCAAAAATAAAACTCTGCAACATAGACAACACCTCGAATTAGCGAAATAGCAAGACTGAACAAGGTGATAAAAACAGACAAAACATTAGGAAAAATCGTAAAAAAATAATAATCACATTACGAGCTTTGGAAGAATGAAAGAACCAAAGAAAAGAAGAGACGAATAAAAACAATATATGCACTTCACACCCGATACTAGCTGGGATTTTAGTGCATACGGAGCATTCCACGTTAAATTCGCAATTTTTTATCCTCGAATGTAATTTTTTAATCAAATTTGTTTCTAGTTGAGTGATGATTGAGACCAATTGACCTAATTTTTTTTTTAGATGAACTCAAACCAAATAAACCACATATAGATGAAAGACGAAAAGTTTTTTTTTGAAATGACCTTTTATTCGGAAGTATGAAAAATCTTCAATCATGAGTAAAACCTTCTTCCTATTTTTTTCTAATACAAGTGTGGATTTTTTTGTTCAATCAGGTGGTCGTAATTTTTTGTTTCTGCTTCGATTTGAAGACACGATTTGAAGACTTGAAATACCAGTAGTGGAAATGTTTTGAAAAATTCTTCCATTCTTTCAGACGAAAGTACATTACAAAATACAAGTTTACACCCTTCATCTGTTTGATTCGCGCGATTTTTCAACGAGTTCCAGATATTAGAAAAAAATGGAGAATTTAAATCATAATCACATCTCACAAACTCATTCAGCTAAAAATCTAAAAAAGAAGAAACGTAGCTTTCAATACGTATACCTTGCGTTATTTTTAGGACAAAAATTCCTTGAGTGGTGGGTGTAGTAGGAAATTAACAAAGAGGATTCTTTTCAACTCACCATCATCGCAGCACAACGAAGAGACACGAGGTCCTAGGAATGAACAAAATATATATTGATATGGCACAAAACAGCAAAAAATACTGATGTCTTGTTATGAACTATGAAAAGTGTAGGACCGATGCCGTTGACAGCTCGAATGAAAATCAAATGGATAATCCGAGTTGAAAGATTTGCGTGGGGAGTTATATACCGCGGAAGTATTCGGTACAAGTACGTGAGCTGCATCGTACTTATTTAAATTAGACCTTGATTTAACACTTTCTCCGTGAATCCACGCTTGTTGATGGCCACACGCCCAGGCATAATAGACGTTTCTTGACTCGATATTTGAACACACCAACACGCCGGAGCGTCAAAAAACGTGCGATGATTAAATTCACAAAGCGAAAGCATTTTTCTTTCTAACGCACTTTCCTATCTCGTCATAAACTCGTCTAAATTTTCGAATAAGGACTTCGTTTCACTGTCATTGTTGAAGCAAGGAATACGAAATCATATGCTTTTACATGAAGGCACTTTTGATCAAAATTTCTCTTGCACTATGCAATACGATCATTATTTTTTTGATGGATTAATTAATGAGTTTTTTCCTTTGAGAATAATGGAAATCAAGGGCTCCCGTGGGTTTTGACGATCAGGTAATACATATTGTTCATTATTATTCTGGTTTGATGAAAAGCAATCGAATAGTTTTTTAACATAAATTATAGCGATGGATGCGCAGTCGGTGTGTGACTCCAGCCATTTCTCTCAAGTTAAGTATCCTCGGGCGATGGGGATATTTCATTCGGTGACGAATATTAGTCACGCACCAATTTGCACGATTAATCGGACAACAAGAGGCAGTTAAATTTTTTTTTTTATATTCCTTGAAGGAACATTCGATACGGGTATATAAGGCCGACCGAACGGAACAGAAGACACTTATTCTTTCACATCCTTCCGAACAATCCAGTTCTCCTAAAGCCTCCTGCTTAGTCTCAGCATTGCGCCTGAAGCTTGGCCTAAAAGAATCCCTCGAACACCCAAGTGTACGGTGATCGTATTGCACGACCGCCAAGCATTGTCCATCCTGTTAGAACGGCTAATTGAGTACTAGCATTGCGTCTAGCGCTTCAAAAGGCATCCTAAGAAAAAGGTGCTGAAGTGATCGTATTGCACGATCGCCGAAAACACTGTCCTGTCCTAATACCATCATCCCATACGTTCTGGCATTGCGTCCAGCGCATATAGGGTGTCCAAAAAAGGAGAGGGTGACCGTGAGTCGTGCAATACGACCACGTTCATCGACACTTTTTCCCCAGGATCGGATCTTTGTCACTTATGAAAGGTGATAGAGGCTCCGCCCTCGTATGTACTGTCTCCTGATCCTGTCTCCAATCAAAGCGTAGCCGCCTGGACCGGCGAAAGTCCAATTATTGTATCCTTTCACTAATATTTTATTATAATAATATTTTTATTATTACTAATATTTATTACTAATATTTTATTTCAATAAAAAGTAATAAAACGTCATTCAATTTTTCAAATAAAGTCAGCCGGTGATGAAGCGGTCTAGCGTGAGGTGACGCTCCACTGGGCCATCTGAAGCATCAACAAAAAAAAGAAAATTATAATAATAAAGATACATAAAACATAAAATCACTCCCTCAAAAGGCAGGGTCCGTACACGAACTCAGTTCCTCCCTTTTCATTAAAAAACGAAAAGTTTCAATATTTATGTATATGTATAACTTCCACCTCTGCAATGGTCCGATATGTATCTTTACATACGAATGTTGAAAAATCGCTGATATTGTCATTCAATTTCTCATTATTTTTTGTTTTTATTTCATTTTCTTCGTACTTCGATGCAGGGTATTGTCGTGCAATATCGTGAACAATGAACATGAGCTTATTCTAGGTTTCTGATGTATTTGATATTTTATTCACAAATTCCACAGCCGATATATGTATTTTACACGAATATTCCATAAAATACATGATATTATATAACTACAGATTTTTTATACACATTATTATCTCTATAAGATAGAATAATAGATTACATCAATGTTGATTAGAGTAAAACTAATCATGATGAGAATATTTAAAAATACGAGTTACACTCGACAACGGTCGAAGGATTTATGAAATTATAACTGAATTTTCGGATCGATAGCAACAAATTTTTTTCCTCTCCTCAAAAGACTCTTTGCTAAGCATTCTCTTTTTGTTCATCATCGCTCAGTATTCTCGTACTCATGCCGATATGATTTTCAATTAAACTCTACATTAGTCTGATACGAAATTTTTTCTTTGATCTTCCTCGTATTAAAAAAATAAATTCTACGATCCACCGTAGTGAAATTTGTAAAAGAATTGAGAATTTGGCGAAAACTAGAAAACTCATTCTGTATATGTAACAGGTTTTGAAGATTATATATATTTAAATAATATTAATAATTAATATTAATTAATATTAATATTAATAATATTAATAATTAATATTAATTAATTATTAATATTAATAATATTAATAATTAATATTAATTAATAGGGGGGGAAGGAGGAATTGGGAAGGTGTAGTGAGAAATCTGGAACACTGTAATGGAAATTCGGGAACTTCAAAACAGTGCAACGGGATGTGTAGTGGGAATTCAGTGCTGGGAAGGGATATCGTAAAAACCCGCAAGGGTATACGCTGGAATATTAATATAAAATAAAAAAAATATATATATAATCATATATAATATTACCATAGTACAATAATATAATGCCATACAACAATATTATAATATTAATAGATAGTATAATATAATATTATTGTATTATCTAAGATTATTATTAGGCAATAAAAGAGTTGAAAACTGATAATTATTTCAAATACGTTCATCAGTTTCTCAATCTTTCATTGATGACTCTGCCAAGTCTCAAACATGTTGTCGACGTGACGAAGGATTCTCTTCCTCGATTTCTTTCTTTCTCATCAATCCGTAGACGAAATTTAAAAAAGGCAAAAATTGTTATCTTTTTCGATGAAACGACTTTCAACCACAAAGGGCTTTTCAAATATGTCTGTTATACATCGAAAGAATTAACGTGCGATTTTATTTATAGCCGTTTATTACAAACGTGATGATTCACAAACGCGCTGAATGCATGACTGACGTTGTATCGATACTCGTGCTTGTTCAACGTTCGTATTCGTTGGGGAATTCATGAAGAAATACATCCACGGTTATATATCGGTTCACACGTGTATATCATATGACGTCATCACATTAATTTTTTTGATTAGATATGAATCTTTAAGAGCTAAAAGATCATCTGCAAGAGTGTCTATATTTGACTACTTACAGCTCGATGACTATAGCACTAATTTCAAGCGGTATATTAATTTAAAAACTGTACAAAAATGGCAAATGAAGACTCGGGCTCAATTTTTAAATAGAAAAAAGTTACATTTATGCTTCAAACTGACAAAACTTCGTAGGAAAACTCAAGACAATTACTTTTTTAGTAACTTTTCCAATTCAGCCTCAGTTTATAGCTCTAAAATAATCCTTTTAGAGAACTCAATAAATATTATTCAAATAAACGAGCTGCATGTAAAGAGCGCGACAGCTACACTTTCGGAAAGAAATTGTCAACACTTAGAATTTCCCATTAAATTTCGAAATATTACGATTTATTCGTAGTTCTTTAACGGTGGTAGTTTTCGTAATTGGTGGTACAACCACGGTGAATAATGAATTAGGTCACTCGTTAAGCCGAGCATGAGCCCATGGTTCATGTCGCATTTCACACTCCCACACGTGTGCAATGCACCGTAAGTCCTCGTCGTTCGTGCTAAATGCACCGTAAGCCTACGACTCATGCAGCATAAATCGAGACATATGAAGGAACTTCACGAGCGATGTAATTCATTTTTTTCCGGACATCTCGCATATACATTGTTTTTACTCATATGTGGCTTGGCCGTTCATTTAAGAAGTCAACAACCGAACGGAATTGAACTCATATTAGAAATAAAATGAGCACACCATTGCTAGATGTAAGCTTGACACTTGATTTGGCGTTTTTCCGTCGCATACATTTTGCTATAATCAAGTTCTAGTTGAAACGCTGAACAATAAAGTATCCATCGGGAAAAACGGAATTTTTTGCCATACCTACACGGAAAATCCAACTTTCCGTTTTGTGGAAGTAATGTTTTTTGCAAAGGTGATCATATATGGGAATTAGGATCGTTGGAACCCAAAGGTTTTCTTTATTCTTCGTCTTTTTCCTCAATTTTTGCTATCGTCCTAATTTTTCTAGTTCATTTAATTTTCGAATCATAGAAAAATGTTGTCCAATTATCTTGGACCATCTCTGCGAAGGTCCGGTGACAATTGGTATACGTTACACGGGAGTGAAATAAAAAATCTGAAACCGTCGATCCACGGTTGTTAATAGTATACATTCCCTCCCAAGTGACATAACATACTATTTGGTGAAACGATGCAATAAATCACGCTATCAATATAGTGTATGCAATAATTGCGATAAACAAGTTTACTTCGCTGCACTAATTGACGAATTGAACATATAACTACAATTGACAGTCGAATCTCAAATCAAACTTCCGTGACAGATATCACAGAAAATATTGTTCGCAACATGTGCGGAAAACAACCAATCAAATTGCTCGTTTGACGCATTCCCCTCGACTCATGACACATATTTCCACGAGTACGAGTGCATTCACGAATCTTATAAGCCGTCGGCTCAAGCGGCCGATTCACGCGAGATATAATTCGTTGCTTTCCGCACTTGTTGCATGAATAGCTAATTCCATGCTGCATCGAAACCCAATGCCATAAGGAATGGACATGAACACGAATTATGGTGCTGAATTTACGGAAGTAAAGCATCTAAATTGAGCACACTCGAGCGTTACGCCTTTTTTCTTAAAAACTTACCCCTTATCTGTATAAATTAAAAAACTTTCGAGGAAGTCACCGTTACTGCACCACCCTGCGTATGAAAAAACGTGTCATCTCCTTGTATCGACCAAAGATGATTTTATAACGACAATGTTTCCCGGAGGCGATGTACACTCTTGTGTACAAATCCATTAAAAAAGAACCTTCGTGTACATCGTGTACATGTTCATTGATGCATGCGAAAAGATCGCGTTCAAAATATTCTACAAAGTAGTGTTTTCGCTCAACAATCGCATGAGATAAATACAAATCGAAAAGTCGTTTCATTAAACTTAGAAATGAATGGCAAGGAAATTCATCAACCTACGCTTGGACTTCGATGTTATTGTAATATCAAGGATATTCGAAATATTATTACAGGTAGCACGTACAATGACTATTGATATTATCTGAATGCTTGGAGCATTGCAATCCGTAAACACGTTAAGGTATAATTATTGGACATAATTATTTGACAAGCTTTGTCATTTCGACGCGACTGAATACTTCTTCATGAATAATATTTTCAGAGTTACATAAATATTGAATTTTTTTGATGCATACAAAAAATATGAAAAAACAGATCGAAATGGTGATAATATTATGAATTTTATCTGCAATTAATTTTTTAATAAATCTCGTTTACGTGTGATATGAAAATTTATACTTTCCACATCAACGACGACACTTTCCTATCGTTCTCGTCAAAGTCAACGACAAATTCCAAAAATAGCTAGACCTTTAATCGACAAAGTTGATGCTATTATAATCGTATCTATCGATTTACCTTATTCCAGCTGTTTCACGAGCTTCTCCGTCCGAAGAAAACTCACGGCTTGATGAATCATATTCACCCTGAACTAGCATTCAATTGCTGATGTCCTTAACCCTGTCTACCTTGAGATATTTTGACACAAGTAAAATATTAATGGTATCGCGATTCTCTTCATTCACGAAACGTGCATGTGAATGTTTAATAACTATTTTTAAAAAAAGTTTACATCTACATCAATCACCAAGCAGAAAATATAAAAAACCCTAAAATAACCGATTTCTGTGAGCTAATTTTGAGAGAGAGGAAACAGTATAAAATACGTAACTAATTGAAACAGTTTGCTGACTCGCAAAAACCAGGAACTCAAGTGAACAAAGAAAAACAATAAATTTTTATAAATATATTGGAAATCTTGTTCGTCGTCGTTTAATTGATAGTTGAATTAATTATGATTTTAAGAAAAGGGATGTTCTTCTTACGTTTAGGATATTTAAGTTTTTAATTCATATGACATCGGAATGATTTACGAATTTCTTTCGAATTGCGGTTTTCTAATATTATTTTATGTAATAACTATCAACTATCCGTAAACATGAATGTTGTGAATCAGGTTTCTCATTGCATTTAAAAGGATGATTTGTTCTGGCAAATGGAAATGTACTCGCGTAACTAATCTAATATAATTTGATCAAGTCAAAAAGCAGCCAACGGAGATCTTGATTACACTATTCAATCACATGGAACATATATAGAAGAAGTGCTGCATACGTGAAATACTGCAGGAAATTCGAAATACCTCAACTTTTCCAATGACTTATTACACCTCGAAACAGGGACTACACCTGTTTCGATGTAACTATTTCCAATCCAATATAACTACCCGGCAAACGAAAGGTTAGGAAGAGCTGCTCTATTTCAATATCCGGCACGAGTGCTATTATTAAGTCTTTGAAGCGCGATGGGTTCGTGGAATCCCTTCTTTCCCATAAGAATTTTCTGAGTGATTGGCATGCGGTTTTCATTTGATTTTCAATTTTGTGAGAATAGAATTCTTTCTCTGTTCTCAATTCTTTGTCAATAGAAAATGCAATAAGTGTTGATTTTTTTTTGAACAAACGACCGAACGTTGAAAAATGACCTTTTTATTGGTAAAAAGAAACGTGTGCTTCAAAAGTTTGATCTCGACCCTTGACCCCCCGTCACGAGCGGAAAAAACTGTAATGAATTTTATTAAACCTTGAATGCATTCTTACAAAATGCAAAAAAATCAGAAATTTATTTTTCACTATTTTTCATGAAAAAAAAAAAGAAAACACCGCGTTAACCTCATACGTGTATGACGGAGGGTTGAATCTGAGGAAAATTTCACATACAATTGTTGTTGAGACTACTCAATGCTGCTACCAAAGATTGATATTTTTTTTATTGGTTTTTTAATAAAAGCCACGAAAATAAAACACTTTCCACCATTATTTGCGTCAGCAGTTGATTATTCTATTTCACATACACCCTCAGTAAAATGTCGTTCTCTGCTGTTTTCTGAACGAATCAAATTTTTTCCAAATTTCTGGTATCTTTACATGATATTTTCGACGGTTGATAATTGATCGTAAAAAAAAAGAAAACTTTATCGTGAATGGTGAGTATTTGTAGAAAAAATAAAAATAAATATTTCAATAAAACTCTTTTGAAATTTGTTTGTCCGGTATTCACAACAAATTGAAATTCCACAAGTTACCCATGCAAATTCATGTGTGGATAAAAAGATGAAGATACTAATTGATTTTTTTAATTAAACTCTTCGGAAGGTTGGTGCACCGAATATTCCCAATGAAAAGAAATCCCGCTGAAAATTTGATATAAATAAAAATAAAATCGTGTACGTTTTGGCAATCATTTATCCACACGGAATCATATAAAACATCGGTAGCCTTTGGATATAAATGGAACTTGGAATTGCGTCATCATTGTAATGGGACTATTTTCATTAAAGTCTTATACTCTGAACATCATCAAGTCTGAACATATATTTATGTATATAACGTATATTTAATCCACAAAAATATCTTCGAAATTCGAGAACTTTTGGAAAAGTGAACTTTCAAGGTCCATTTCGGAGTAGCCATCAAAGGGTCCCCCTTCGAGTCCGACATATCTTGTCTGGAACATTTTTTCATAAATTGTCAAATTTCGAAGATATTTTCTAGGATTGTTTAGAATGAGTATATGGATTAACTGAACACTCGTTGTGTCGGATGACTTGACAATCTATAGTTGCCCTTTCGTTCTCTTGAACGTTAAATAACCTGTCGGATGCAAGTACCGCTTCATTTCAACAACGATTATTATATTTTTCAACCCAACCGTTTGCTGCCACACCATTTCCCACGTCGCCTCTCGTCTTTCACTTAAAAAAAAAATCTCACAACGCTGTAACACACTTGACTATCGTTTAAAATGTACAATTGCGATAGTTGGATTTACGATCGTACTAACGATATCAATTTTTGTATATATGCATGTAAACGCCATTAATAATACAACATTAATACTTAGACACGAACTATTCTTTCTGAAATGCCGATGTTTTCGTTTACCAAATTTTCGTTTTGTGCGTTCGTACCATAAGCGACATTCGTCACACCAACGACACTGGAAACCACCTGTTCGGACGTCATCTCGGTTACGTCTGCTGATATTCCCGATCGGCTACGGTCACAAAGTGTCAAATGAGTCTCAAGACGTTGCTCCGTTAAACTGAAACAATAACAAATTTTTATAACGTTCTCGGAACTAACTTCCCTCTTTTTTTATATTTTTTAGATAATCATATATGATCGAACGATCATACTTGTGTATCAATCCTTTCATAAAAAGCTCATGAGCGATCGATTCTCGATCGGTAATTTTTACACATGGGTCTCGTTATATTTCTTTATTATTGATTAGTTTTTATTATTTATTAATTACTTGTATGTAAGTTTCTTTTTTTAAATATCTGATTCCATATGTTCGCAGTAAAAGTTTATTGATTTTCTTGCAAAAACAATTAAAGTCAAGTGGACAGCCTGCAGCGAGAAGGAATTAAAAACAATTTTCATTCCTTATTTAAAGTCAATAGTAAATACGAATAAAGACTTTCGGGTTCGATGACTTGGTCGTAGAAAAAAAACCAACGATTTGGCTTTTTATGAAACGTCTCCAATAATTTAGTTTCGAAAGTTTGAGAACTGGAAAAAATATGTCAAAAAGTTAGCCTTAAAATAATAGTTTGTATTTTTATTCGTAGAATTATGATTCCGAACTAATAAAATCTAATGAAAATTGAAAGCAAAAAAATGACGTCGCTAAATTAAATTTAAGTAGTACGAAATATCTCCAAAAGATTCAATATATGTATGAATATTTGATAATTCATCCAAAGGGATCGAAACTGAGCTACTTGTTTGTAAAAAATACTTTGCAACAATGGCTTCTTAGCAATGAAAATGAAATGTGAATTCTCTGTGAGTTCAAACCGGTAAATACATTCGATATTGATCAAACGAAGTAGTCGCAGTCATCAAATAGTCAGACGCTGAAGATGCATCCGAGGAGTTCGTATTGGTATACGCGCTGTATATTTTTGTACCGATAATGATCAAGTATGCTAATTTTACACACGTGGAAGTGTATTTGTGTTTGCTTGTTTGTTTGTTTGTTTGTTTGGGTTTGTTTGTTTTTTGGGTTTGTTTGTTTGTTTGTGACTTGACAATGTACCAGCGGATCTACAGAGTGACATGAAGTTGTGCACAAAGTTATCCGAAGAACAATTCTTAACTATAGAACTCCTGTCCCATTTGTTCACCTTCTAGGGCATGAACGAGGTCAATCCCATGGTT
Organism: Campoletis sonorensis; assembly: GCA_013761285.1. NCBI lineage: Eukaryota > Metazoa > Arthropoda > Insecta > Hymenoptera > Ichneumonidae > Campoletis > Campoletis sonorensis. Next base: position 58,633 of record JACEOJ010005778.1, on the reverse strand, counting down.
TGTTCCAATAAAATCATTTTTATTGAGACAAACTTACCAGCACATTAAATCGCCCATTTTTTAATAACAACTGGAACAATATGCGAAAAATGAATTGCACCAAAGTTGAGTTCATAAAAGATCTACTGAAAAACTGAAGACTTAGGAAACTTAGCAAAACTTGGCATGACCTCGGTCACGAGTTCTAGGGTTAATGTTAGGTCAAATCGGAGAAATGTGTCATTTCTTCGTGAAACGTACCATTGTCCAAAAATTTATGAGCATGCAAACATTTATCATGCAATGTCTTGGAACATCAATAACTCTTTGCGAATTTTTAGGTGAAAATCTGAAAATTTCGCCGAAAATTTCTTTCGATGGCTCCACGAAAATCTAAATGATTTTCGACAACTTCAAATATGGTCGAATTCACAGCTTAGGTGATACCTGGTTATTACCACGTATATGCCAGGTTAGGTTATGAGGAAATACCTCATAAGAATATCTCATACGCATGAATACCTGTTCATTTGCCATGCTACATAGAAACTTGGTGTGGTAATGGTCGATAAGAATGCCAGCCAAACGAACAGGGTGAACGTTATATCTAGTACTCCCATGTTCTCGTAAGTTTCGGTGATAGAAAGCTTGGCCAATCTGTAAAAAAAAAATGAAAAGAATGTCGAGTACTACAGAATATAATGAAAAATAATTAATTTGTTTTCTATTCAATTTTTAATATATTTATTTATAATAAACCGTTCCTGGAATCTAAAATGTGAATCTTCCTCTCCACGAATATAACTTTTGTTGTTCCCAACCCTCGCAGGCTGAGTTAACGCGTGACAGAACTTTTCAACTCGTATTATTTGAAAATACAGAACGTGGGGAAACAAATTTCAAACGAAAAAAATTAAATTGAAAAATAATTTCGGCCGAAGTACTTGGCGAGTTCGTACCATAAGAACCCCGTGATTCTAGCTAAGCAAAAAAATCGCCAAGTACTTCGGCCGAAATTATTTTTCAATTTAATTTTTTTCGTTTGAAATTTTTTTCCCCACGTTTTGTTTTATCTTGATTTTTTTCTCGACTCCGTTCTTTTGACCCATTTTTACTTTTGTGCATTGATAACTTTTTTCAATAACCAACTGATTTTTGCTTTTTTTTAAATACTCCATCGTCAAGCAACAATGAAATACTTGTCCTATTATTGATATTATAAATTTTAGTGCTGAATGTAAATCATTCTCGATCTTGCCAATTTTTTAAGAATTTTGTAATTTTTTCGGTAGTTTTTTTCTGTGAAAACAAATGGAAACGGGGGTCAACAAATGTACTTGTCCAAGGTTTTTTTCCCCGGGCAGGGGATTTTTGGCCAGGATATCACTTCCAAGACCTACTGCTCGTTTTTGGACAAAGTCAGTTGCCAGTCGTAATAATACCTCTCATTTGGTTCCTGCAATTTATGCAAACCAAGGCCACAGAGGATTTTTTTTTTTTTTCATTAGGAAAAAATAATAAGGCTTTGAGATTATTTATCTCGTGCAGCCCGTACAAACGAATTATTGGGTCTTACATTACTTAAGACTATGGATCACAGAAATGTGGCTTACAAATAAATACCGTCGATGATCGGAAGTATTTTCGTTGCTTAAATGTACGTGTCGATGTCTTTGATAAATTTTGCGATTGGAGCCGCGATCCACAGAGGAGAAATATCTCGATGCTCTACGCCACGTAGCGATCGGACCGAGAGGCTTGAACATGGGTACTTGAATAAACGTACTCAAATAGCGTTATTCATTTCATTCAAATAGGGCTCTTTAGTTGAAGCCAATAAGAATTCTGTTAATTCCAATATACAAAATTTTAATGAATAGAATAATCCTAGTTGAATCAAATAGATCTTTTTTCTGGGTGTGAATATTTGTATCCATACAAGCATCTCTGCCACAACTTGAGGCTATAAATCATCCCCCCCCCCCCCCCCCCCGAATTTTTAAAAGCGATATTTTGGGCACCATCCGTTCTCCTGAAGTCGAAAAGTTTGAGCCCAATTTATTATCAATTATTCTGCGTGGGTTGGTTTTAAAAATACGTAAACTCAATAGAAAGAGAACAACCAATGGTTTCCAACGGGATTTCGAATCCTTTTCAACGAAAGTAAACAACTTCGTGATGTTGGAAGAGCAGAATTGTTTTTACTAGGATAGTATCTTACTTCCTGGAATATTCTTATAAGATTTCTAGTACGGTCATCTAGTTCGCCAGAGGGCAAATTCTGCTCTGCATCCCGGAAGAAAAAAAATTTGAAACCGATATTCTTATACAGTCCTAAGATGCTAATACTCACTTGAGCACCATTAAGGGGCAGAAAAGTACGGCAAATACAGAAGTCATGGAAATGAGATACTTCTGGGTTCGTTTCTCCTTCCACGCGTCTAATTCCGCCCCGTCCTCCCGATCCTGATGACGTGAAATAGGAGACAACTCGACGGCGTTAATAGTCCTTTTAGAGCCGCCGTTGTTCTGTCTCCCACTTTGAATCGATCTGAAAACGACGACGAAATATCCACCACGTGAATATACACAAAAACAATCGCTTAACTAGGGAATCGCTTCATTTTTTCGTTCTTCGCTAACGTCTTCTATTTTGGTATTTTATTGTCATAAATGAACATACACGCATTTATATTTAAGGTATTTATATACCATATTATTATGTACTAGGCACTTGAATTGAAACAGGTGCTTAGTCGTGTTGAGCCGCAACTTGGATGTAAAACTAAAAAGTGGGACATCCAAACCGCAACGGAGGTTTCTCGATCACAAATCTATATAACATTCTCGATAAAAATAAATTAACAATATCATTGAAAAAAAAAAAAAAAACACCGCTTTTCGACGTTTTCATGTTTTTGCCTATAAATAAACCGATGTAAGTCCTCAAATTATGTAGATATTTGAAATATTCTTCAAGATTCTGATTCTTTTTTCTAGGACGAATAATAAAATTTATTAAAAAACGTAATATGCGTAGATTACAAACCGCGATATCGATATTTATGAAGATTTTTACAAATTTCAAATTCGCGAGCGTTCACTACGCTGTTGGGCATGAAATTCAATATAATAACCTTTTCCTGCCAATCGGCAGAGTGGTGCAGTGGATATACCACATTCCATACCGCGGCTCTTCTCGAGCGGCTGACACAACAAATTCAATAACTTCCTTGAAAACGGTCGTAGGGAGTTTTCCTTGATAATGCACTTTTTTCTCCCGCGAATAGACAATGCCCTTCAGAATCTTTTTTTTTTTTTAAGTGACAGCAGAAATTATGGTGTTTTCTCAATCTAAATACGGCCATTTTTTTTAAACAATTTTTTAATGAATGAGGAGGGGTATGACAATTAAATTGCATTGGAATACATATCGTATACTAGAAAAAATGAATGTTGTGGGTCGAAAAACCCTGTAAAGAATTAATTAGCGCTGCTCTTGTGGGTTTGAATAGATCTTATGTCTATTCGAAACGGATCCATCAGGGTTTTAATTTCAAAGTTTATATTGTTAGAATACATCGGAATTCTTTTGTCTCCTTCAGGAAAATGCAAAGTTTCAACAACTGTGAATTCAAGAAATATATATTTCGTTGCGTTCCAACGATGCAAACTTCAATATCATTCTGTTGCTACTTCGCATTTATGTTCGCTTTAAATTTTTTCTTTACAACGAGAATTAAGAGGTTTATAGTTAAAGTCTCACTGGGCTTCGCTGCTTATGTTCCGTTCAACCCTTGCATGACGATCTTTTGGGCGCGTCTGATACATTGCCACCGACAGGGGAATTTCCAGTTCTCTGCTCGCTTTTACGTACATGTACGCGGTTATTGCCAGTGGTGCGATATATCTGTGGATGAAATACAACCCGATTTCAAGACAACATTTCGACTGCTCAACGCTTCAGTTACATCTTATAGAATAGCTAAAAATAGAGTCACGGTCAATTATTTTTTCCCTATTGAAATATTTTTTTCTCCAACACTCCATTTGTGCTAACCACAATTCTGTTTATGCGCTTCATCTGATGAGTAAATAAAACGGAGAACTTCCGTGTTGCAGACAAACAACATAAAAGGTCCTTATCGAGGGCAATTTTTTTCAAATGCATTATTGTGCAAAATGACAGCTTCCTGAATCGGACAATAAAAAGTTTACTCGTAAAATCTCTTTTTTTTTTGGTTTATAAAATGAATACTAAATGAGTGTAAAGAAAAAAGCCCTCGATCAGATAATTGTGGAGAGATTATTTGTACATGTGTGATTATTTGAAAAAAATCAACATAAAACAAAACGTGGGGAAAAAAATTTCAAAGGAAAAAAATTAAATTGAAAAATAATTTCGGCCGAAGTACTTGGCGAGTTTTTTGCTTAGCTATAATCAAGTGGTACATTTCTTATGGTACGAACTCGAAACTACAATTTAGAAAAATTACTACCAATATTCGAGATATTGGCGCACTCTGATTACATAGTTTTGCACCCACGTTTTTCTTTCAGGAACTGTTGAAAAAATCGCATTTCACCCAATGAATCTACACCTTTTTTTTCTAGGTTACGGTGAAAACATATGAAAATGTTTGTGGAAAAAATCATGAACTTCGACCATTTTGTTTGGGAGATCCAACGACATAAACTTTAAGCTCTATGCAAGAGAAAAGATGGTTATTCCTCAAACCCTGATCTTCATATCAGAAATGTTTTCCCAAGTTGATGTCTCCAAATTCCTATAAGAAATAACAACTAACAAAAATCATTTTCAAAAATGAATCGGAGAGTTAACTTCAAAACGTGACTGTGCAGAGACTACCACCTGCAGCTTACTTTTTGATCTCCAGCGTGACATTTTTACTTTTTTTCATAAAGTACGAAAAAATTCACTCTTTCACTATTATTATTTTCCACTTTCGAGTAGAACAATTTTTCATAATTAAAAAAAACTAAAATAATAATAATAATAATAATAAATGAAGAATACCCAAAGGAACAATGAGGCACTCACGTCAATAGGAATAATCCTCTCATGTACTGCTCTATGTTGTCCGTTAGATTGGTTATGCACAAACCGAGGCCACGAAAATGTTTCTTTTTGTACCGCTGTAACAGAGTCAAATTATTGGAAAAAAGTCTTAACTTGTTCGTCGTATTTTGTGTTTATGGTTTCAATGGAGTCCCATTATTTTTTCAAATTATTAATATAACTTTTCATTCAGACGGTTAAAAGGTCTCCTTCGCCCAGTGCAATATATTTATGTGCAATATATTTTGTTTGTAAAGGGACAATTCTTGGTGGAAGTTCTGCGAATTTTGTATTTAGAAATAAACAATCGAATAAATGGTATTCCGCTTACCTCGAGATCAATATAAGTAGTGTAAATTGGATGAGGTAAAACAATGCAAACGGCAAAGAACCATGCACCAAGAGCGCACACGAACGCTGGTATTCGAGGTCTTCTTGAATCGCTAAGAAATCTGTATCTATCACCCGCAATGAGTAAATAGGTCATCATTGAAACATGAATCGGTAGGTCCTGGAACAGCATGTAAAAAATCGCGACGAATATGTAGCTAGAAGTTTTTCATGAAAATCTCATGAAATTCTCTACAATTCGAAGATCGTTTGAAAAAGTAGAATTCGTTTTTACACAAACAGGTGACGAGATTTAAAAAATGGTTTTTAATTATTATTGGTAACTCAACCAACTATTTCACTATTGATTGGAATTGCAAACGATATGATAAACTAGATAAGTGTTTTTAAACGCTGCATTTCCAATAGACTTAATTAAACTTAATTATTCTAGTTCCTGGACTGTAAGTATTTTAAAAAAAGTGTAAACATTGAAGGTAAGTTGAGCCGCGTAATTGTACCTCAATGAGGTCTCTTTTCCCTCACTTTGGATTATGTTTTATCTTAAAACCACGGAATTGATTATTCTAGTTGATTATATGATTAATTCATTATTTATTGACAATCGTGACTGAAGAAACATTTGTTTTGATAGTTGCACAACTGCTGACTTTATCAAGACCTACATAATTTTGATATAGTTTATGGCTATCAAATCATTCAAACGAATTTTATATTGTTGCTTTTTTGGATCAAATAATTTCACCGATCCAGTCTAAACCTGCTAATCATAATGTTACCTGTAATCATGTATAAAAACCAGTTATTTACACTAAAACTAACCGGAGTGAAATTGCACGCAGGTTAGTGAGCAGAATTTCGACGAATATATTTTTACGAATACTATCTGGTCACCGCGTTCGCTTATCTTTAATACGATGATGATGATTGTCTAATACGATCGCAATGTGTTGCAGTTGCTTCCTCCTCTTTTCTACGATCTGAAATACGCACATGAGCAAACTCTGAGCACGTCATCGACAACCACGAAAATACGTCTATAGCAGCTTCAGAAATAACTCGCCCTTTGAAATTTCGTGACAACTCTTCTTTTATGAGAGGGAGGGAAAGAGAGAGAGAGAGAGCCTTTTTTAAGCCTTAATTGGCATAAGCCTTAAGGCCAAGTGTACAAAGAGTATAATAGTGAAATATAACAAGATTTTGGGGATAACAGTAGTAAAAAGAAAAATACAATGTAGTGAGGAACCTCTTTAAAATAATCCGCCAAAAACAGATTTATTACATAGTGTATCAAAAAATAATAGGATGAGTTCTGGTAATTACTACGATCCGAGACTTTTATACAGATGATATACGTCTCCTTGACCACGGGGTTGAGAGATAAACAAGCAGTTGAGAGACACGATGGAATACATAACGACGGGTCTGAACCGATATAATAAAATTGTTTGGAGCATAAAGTGTTGAATTGTTTATTTAAAACTTATCGAATCATTACATTCACTTGCTTTAGTATAGACTTTCAAGCGATACGGCGAATGTGAATGGAATCTCGCTAAATCCTCGTGGGTTTAAAACTTATTCAGCATCCTTTTTGACATGGCCGTACGATATTCCAATGATGCATACGGGTCATTCCATATCAATTCAACGACGTTGCGATAAAGACCCTCTTCGATTTTTTTGATTTTTCAATATGTTTTTATATATGTAGAAAGAAGTCTTCAGCTAAATTTTTACCTCTTTATCTCCACAAATTCCAGAGTTATGGATTTTTGCTTAAAAAGTGTATATCTGTGATTATAATTATGATAATCTTACTTTATGGGGGGTCATTTTTTTTCATTTTCAACGCTTTTTCTGGAAAAGAACTAAAAAACTTTAAAAAAAAAATAAAAAATTATTTTTCGGCCATTTTTAGACAAAAAATTAGTTTTTCGTTCAATGGGACACTTTTGATTTTTTTGAAAAAAATTCACAAAATGCTGTGTTGAAAAAAAAAAAATTTGAGCCTGAACCCAATATGGGCTTCAATTAACTTCTGGTAAAAAAAATTGAAAAACCATTTTTTATTCTATAATTTTGATTAATTTTTCTTCTAAGATTACTTGAGTTCTCTAAATTCAATGCAGGTGGTATTTCCACCTGCATTGAGGTTCATATTCTTACAAAATAAGTTATCAATGTTGAATAAAAACTTTCTGAATGTCAGATAAAAATTGGAATCCCCACACGTCCCGCAATCGAAAAACTCTGGACCACGACCGTCAGCGGACTTCAGGGCGTAATCATTTTTGGTTGAAAATATTTTCAAAAATTCATTACAGTTCATCAAAATATGATTAAAACGATGTCAGAATTTGGTTGAATTCTGATTAATTTTACCCGCGAAAAAAAAATCTTAAAGTACCACCGAAAATAAGCTTCCTAATGTGCTTTCCCCCCTTGAATGAAATAGCTGCATTATTTGCAGATCTCTGGCTTTCCAAGCCATTTGCACGTTCGTGGAATCCGGAAGTTGAAACTAACAATTCAAAATGGTGTTTAATGTAACTCCCTGATGCCTTAATACCCATCCAGGATTCCGCAGCATGAACATCCCCGGTCTGCTTAACATTGGATCAGAAAGTTGAGGGATGACATGTGTTTAAGGCCAAATATTCTCATGATCCAGGGGTTGCAATTTTATGCTTCCAGGCTCAAGTACTTTCAAAATCAAATTATCAAATATTTTTATTCTAAAAGATATATTTTGACCACATTAACAACGGAACGAACAATGCAACCATCCAATCGAACATTTTACGTGGCCTTTCTTTTTTTAATGAGACTGTAGCGACAATAAAAACAGGGAGTCACTCACGATTATTATTTAGCGTAAGGTCCGCTAATTAATTTTGACCATTACTTTCTCCAGAATCCAAACTAATTCATAAACGATTGCAGTGGGCCCTGCTTGTGCATCCTAAAAGTAATGCCCTCCCAAATGGATTACGGTACAGCATAAATTTATGCAAAATAGGAAACTAATCACTTCTACCAAAACGTTTGAAATACTCACGTGAATTTGACAGTTCGAGTAAATTTATTTCATTTTACTTTGTGTATGGGCATAATCAATTAACCATCAGCTAGAGTTATAAAATAAATTTACAATTTTAATTAAAACCCCGGAACAGGAAGTTATGTTAGTGCAGCAAACCAAATATTATACGGGAATACATTCCATGTCGTTTCGAATTTCATTGGAAATGCAAAACTGTAAATTATTTTCATGTATACTTTGATAACCAGTTCAATATTTGTACATTGACTAGAGGAGAAAACTCTGCAGTCAAACTGCGATGTTTAGGAAATTATGAATTCTATGACAAAAATAACTGATTATATTGCAATTCTACTCGTACTTTCTCAACTTTCCTCGTAGAAAAAATGTCCATGGGAAATTTTCAAACTTGTATACGGCAGCGGAATATATGTTTCGAATCCTGTCAAATATTTTATGGTGTTTCCATGCATAAGCGTCCTGCACAGTCAATACATGATCAGTTAATGGCGACTAAACTCACTGTTCCAAGCTTCTGCTCATGCGAACAGTTCAGAGTTCAATGAAATCCCCGCGAAAATGTATATTTCCTTCAATTCCGTGGAACGATTTAAAATATATTCCCTACCGCTCCGCATAAAAACTTTAATCGTGAGAGTGAACAGAATTCAATTAAATTTGATATTATTTGAAATTATAAAATCCATAAACAATTGTTGTCATTTTTTAAAATACTTATTTATTTATTTCTTTTAATTTTTTTTCTTTATCATATTCCGTCACTTATTTTGCACCAATAATAATTATAGATTAGTTGTTTCTCGATTGAATTTTCTGGTATTTACCTTACATGTTTAAACAAATTCCGTGGATTAAATGAATATTCCAAGCAATGTGCGTTTGGTATTTGGCCGATCAGGATTGGCCATAGCCTTAATATTTATTTAGTCCATCAATCTCTCTTGCAACCTCATGAAACCGGAAAAGAATGGACAATCATTTTAGCCTCTTTTTCACTCGAGATAATTTTGGTGTAAAGTGTTTTTGAATCATGTCTATTGAAAGTCAAATCTCAATTAAGTAAAAAAAACTGTTGGCAGAATTTGTTTTTTTTTTTTTTCAGTCAAGAGACCCGGAATATACAAGTTTAATGATAGAAAAAATTTGACAGAAAAAATCTGTGTGTTCTTACCTGAAGTATCGGCAAGAAATAACACAAGAACTGTCCAAAAATCCAGTTCTCGATGAGCAACACAGCCAAAGTTATTGGGAGAACAAAGATGCATTTAATGAGATCGGAAATAGCAATATTAATAAGAAAAGCGTAGGTAGGATCTCTGTGGAGTTTGTGACTTGTTATATGATACATCATACCACAATTCATCAAAGTTCCCACGAGCACGAGTAATCCATACATAAATATAAAAACGGGATACACTTTTTTGACAGTTGATCGAACATGAGGTACCGAAAAATCTTCCACCGTTTCGTTGTCCTCTGCATTCATGATGTTCATAAGTTTCATTAAATATTTTTCCGGTACTCCGTCAAGATCCTCTTGCGACAACCCCATCTCGTTCTTTACTTATTTTCTTATCGTACAACAAAGATTAACGATATCTTAATATTGAATTCATTTTTCGACGAACCAGGAAAAATAGTTCAACTCATAATGGTTCAAGTTATCATTTTAATTATTTTATTGAAAAGTAGAATCGAATTGTATTTATTTATTTGTTTTACCACCTTTATTGAGAAATTATGCAAAACAACTTTTCAAAATGTTTTGATTTTCGTAGTTTTCAATCGCATTTTTTTAGAAACGAATCAAAAAAAAAAAAAACATGTACACACATTTCTCTCGATTAAGTTTTATTGAAGCACGTGTTGATTTCACTAAATTCAAACGCTTGTCATTTATCACTAAAATCATCAATTTACTTGATCTTAAAATGTTTACCATGCAACATTGGAATTTTAATCACATATAAGATTTCAAAAAATCCATGTTAAATTTACGGCGAACGACTTGAATAAACAAACGTTGAAAAGTCAAGGTTTGAATATCCGGAGCGCGCAAAAGCGGACCGTGATCGCATGTAGTCGAACACCGACTGGTTGGTCTCCGCTTTTGAGCTAGAACGTGTTTCTCATAACTACTCAGATTCCACTGCCCGAGCGAAACGTTTACCTTGCGCAGCAGAATCACCCCTCGACGCGTGGATTCTACCCTCAACAGGCCAATAATAGTTTACCTAGGGATCGAGAAGGAAAGAAAAAAAGCAGCGAGCGGAACGAATTTCTATCCTAAAGTAAGAAGTCTTATAAGGAACTCATCAAAGATAAAGTTACAGAAAAATCGATCAATTTTACAGCTTTACTTGCTCTATTGTCTTTCAGCATTTCTGCAGCATATTGTTTACAACGTTCCACTGGGTCCGTTGCTATGACTACTTTTTTCTTTATGGATTAACTCTGTAAATATATTGATGATTAGAGAGGCAGTGGCATAGTGGTAACGTGCCCGGCTCACAACCGGTGAGCCCGGGCTCGATCCCAGCCGACATCAATGGATTTTTTCAAAGTGTCTAAATAAAACTGTTCTCTGCGTGGTTCGGAATCCACGTAAAAATGTAGGTCCAGGTGGTAATATGGAATTGAGGAAAAAGTGTGGGAACGAACAGTGGAATAAGAGGAAAATGTGTAGGAACGAAGAGAGGAGTAAGAGAGAGTACCACCGTTTAAAAACCCGATAAGGATATGCATGTAAAATTCCGTATATATCTATATTGATGATTATTTTCAATGTTCTTGTGTATGAGATTGCACCACATGTGATGGACTCAAAAAACCTTCTCTTCAAACAATTCCTTTCCAGTAGCATCAAAGTGATGCATCACTAATTTTTGTATCGCGAGGCGTTTAGATGTGAAACAAATGAAAAACTAGAACTAGTGGCATAAAAAAAAAAAAAATGCCTCACTTTGATGCTACTGAAAAGAAATTATTTTGGGAGTTCAGTAGAATAGCACGGTGGAGCATCCCACGATGGCCAGTTTTTTATTTGTTTCACATTCAAACACCTTGAGATACAAAAAAAACTCCGCATTTTTTGGAAATTCTTTAAATTTCTCAATTTTTTTGTTTACTTCACATATGGAAAAACTTGTAAATGAAATTCGCTCGGAGTGTGACGATTTCGACGATTTCTCACCACTGCATGCGACGACACCAAAGTTCATTATTTTGTTTGCATGGTCGAGCGAACAAAAATGTCGCGCCGGAAAATGAATAACGCGCCACAGGCTAATTTACCAATATAGCGAATAGAAGGAAGAGATATTGAGAAGTAATAATAGTAATGATAAATTTATAAATGCCCTGAAGGGATGAATGGGAGGAGAAATTTGTTATATGCATGTTATTTCTATTTCATAGTGTACTTCCATTGCGGCGAATCGTTTTATTCAGAGATAAAATACTCGAGCCAGCAGACGACAGAATGATAATATTGACATAAATAATTAAAAATGTGTGTATACCCTGAGAGAATATTTGAATGTTGGAATACCAAGGAGATAAATTAGAATTCGATGAGTTTTTTTGTACCAAAAGTCCAAATGTACCAAAAGTCTATGGTTTCCGCACAAAATAGGAATGCACTATGATTAACTATCAAAAGTAAACGACAATAACTTCAGGACAAGTATAATTCCGTCACTTTACTGTAAAATGAGTGTCAAACAAATTAAAATCGTACTAGAATATTATTGTATAACCCGATCAAGAGAATCGGTAGAGACTCGGGGCAAGTACGTTAGACAGCTCTTTCTGTCGTCTGCTGGTCCGATGCTCGCCCGAGTGTATTATCTCTGAATAGAACTGTTCGCCGTAGTAGGGGTGATAGGATTATTCTTGATGCTGAAGTTAAGCCATTTGTTGATCGAAAAATCACTTGTTGTGAGATTGAAAATGAACAAGTTTTGTTATACGTTTCCACCGATTTTATTTTTCGAACAATGTTTCTTAACATTTCATTTCCTACAGAAATATAAAAGCCTAGGTTTGATGCTTCTATAGCAGCTTCTTTCTCATTTGATAAAGCGGTGGTTAATTTAATATGAGTCTGACTTTTTCTGGTTCCTTTTGAAGAACTGAACGAGTGTAAGAGTTTTTTAAATTCAATATCAATGAAAGACGGAGTTAGTGGAGCTTAAGTCAAAGAGAATTTTATACCGATGCCCATTATTGAAATAATTAAGTATCGTGGCAACCCCTCAAGGTGTATTTATTTATTAATCTTTCTTTGCTAATTGTACGAATCAATTTTTTAATTACCAAAGTACCGAAATTTGGAATAATTCGAAATATTCTCAGGCGAACAAGCGATCTTATTTGTGATTTTTTATTTATTTTTATGTTATCCGAAGAATCGGGCACTGTTGAAGCGATGCCCATATTTTTATTCTTGCGCGCCGGGATTATGGTCCTGTTGGGAATATTCTTTTATATATATATATTTTTTTTTTACCACACCTCCGCTGAGAGTTCAACTTCCGACCTTGTTGACTTTTCTGCTTGCCATTGCAATTTCGCACGTGGTTTGAAATAGTCTAACATAGAATATAGTGGCAAATGAGCAGGCTACAAAAGCAATTCTGCGGTTATGAGCGACAATATTGATACGAAATGATAGCCATAAGAAAAAAGGAATGATACTCATAAATTGTTTGTGCTCAGGAAGATGATGATTCTGATCATGCGTCGCAAAATCTGTCCATTTTTACCTGTTCCGGTTTTATGGCACTCGCCAGTTCCGGCCACAAAAAAAATTACTTGGAATACTTGTGTAATGTTTTTGTTAAATAAATGTGCACAATATTACGTTGTTACTTGTATATAAATTATTATTCATTGTGTCACTGCTTTGCAATCAAATTGCTGTTTTATCTATTATTTGCAAGCACATCTCGAAGCGCTACCAAAAAGCTCAGAACAGTCGCGGCGATGTTAACGGTTCCGGAATTAAAAAAATCCGATACACTGCACTTGTACATCAAAATTTCGAACAAATATATACTTAGATTCTTGAAGAAGAAAAAACTGTAGAGTATCTAAGAACTTTCCAATTCATTGCCATTGTGACGAGTTCTTTGAAAAAAAAAAAAAAAAAAAAAAAAAACTGGGTCGATGAACAACGGACACTGATGTATTGCTTTTCAACAGATAACTTTATCGGAATTCCTCAATCTGCTTTTGTCATGAAAAATTCATAGAAGGTTAAAGATCGGACGAGCTTTGAATTGGTTTTTCCATTCTATTTATCTTCGAATATTCAAGAAAAACCGGACCGAACTTCAATAAATCAGAAGCAGCTAGAAAGCAAAAGGAAACGGCATTGGCTAGAAAGCTCTTAGGAAAACAAGATTCATGACATCCGTAAAAAAAGGCAATGCGTTCGATCGAGAATAATTTAGATTTGTCAGTATTCTTTTTTCTTCGATTTCATACAATCTTTATTCGTACTCATTCGTTTCACATTTAACATCCTAAAATAAAATTCAGTCTAATTCATAGCAAATGTATGAGAGTTAAGAATAACAAAAAAAAAATACAAATAGCAGCTATTCCATTGTTAAATTTTTTTTTTTATAATTCTGGTAGGAATAATACTAAAATAATTTACCGGAACATGATCAATCATTTATATTTACTTAAACTACTCACTTAGTACTGAGTACTAAGTGAGTAGTTTAAGTACCGTAGACACACTCGAAAAAGCTCGGGAACGTGGTTATGTTAAATAAAGAATAGTGTGTACCTCGGAGGCACTGTTAAAACAGAGTTCCTACTACTGGGAGATGAGAGAGAGATAAGAATTGACAAGTTATACTCCAAAAGACAAATATGTATTTATCAAGGATTAGAAAATAAAAACGATAATAAGTTTGACTACTCTATCGAGCCCTCAATACGCGACTGACTGCTAATCGATCGATACATCAATAATAATATCAGAGGTGAGAGCGAGCAACAAGTTGGTCTCCCGTGGCCACGCCCAGTTTCCGAAAATCGAAGATCCCTTTTTTAACAGTCACAACGAGACTACCAACGTCGCGCGTGGCAGAAAGTCTCACTTTGCCACCTTAGTCCACAAAATATACTAGAATCGACTGCCGATAATTGAAACTAGTTTCCTTTGTGTTCACATGGACATCCGGCTGGGCGTGCCGCTATTGGACGCAGCCCGCGTGGCCCGCAGCCCGCACAATCGCCTTTAGCGTCGTTGGAAACTAGCCTTAACTTTTCCCCTTCCAGTTTCTGCCCAGCTTCTCCCCTCCTTAGTCTCCTCAAATCCCCAAGCAACAGGGTAAAATCAGTAAAATTCACTACGGTCTCGTTCATTTCTGTTTCCGCCGTCGAACGAGCTTGTCTTCTTTCATCGTGTTTCGGTGAGTAGACAAAACCCAACATTAATCGTTTCCACGCGGTCTAAATCCATTTCCATCCTGTCGATTTATACATTTCATACTAAACTCATGCTTTAATGAACATGGTTAGAAATAAACTTACGCCATTTTGATAGTATTTTTTTCGATTTTGCAATTTGTTGAACAAACCTTTCGATACTATCGTGATGATACTCGTATAGTCTCGTTCGTATGAACATTATTGATTATAAAATATACAAATAAAAGTACTGAATTAAGACTATAAATACCTCTCGAATTGTTAACTTGATGCAGAAAAGTCATAGCTTCGTTGTTTCATTCTCCAGATTATTTAATTGCTGTACGAAAAAAGAAGCGTCCAGAGCGTCCACGCTCAGGAAACACTTCCGCATTTAAACGATTCAGGTAAATCTTACGTTCCAATCTTAATTGGATAGGAATTTTATTTTCTAATTGAATTCAAACCTAAATGACAATTATAAATTGAAGCATTTTTAGGTTATTTCACTCAAATCATAATTTACACATGATGCGACCTAATTACCGCCCCAGTCTGAATACCGTGACTGATTGGTTATTTTTATACTGAACCAAATCAATTCATCTTAAAAAATCAATAAAAAATATTCCCAGTTTTCCTAATTTGAGCATTTTTTGTTTTAGAAATGAAAGAAACCATGCAGAACATTGGAACTTCATGGGATCTGTTCCAGCCTCCAGTACAATGTAAGTATCGCTGCTCAATGTTTTTATTTCTGAGGATTTATGTGCTCGTTAGTAAATTAGTGAAATAAAAATTCTTGTTAAATTGTTGTCTTCTCCTGGTTGGAAAATTATTCCAACAAAACTCAGACATCCTTTTATTTGTTTCACTTTTTCGGATTTCAATGACGATTTTTCGAATCTTCAAAATTGCCTAAAATTTGAATTTCATTGGGGAATCATTTTTTCCACACAGCATATATAGACGTTTTTCTTCTGAAGAAATCAACGCACAGAAAAATACTCTTTTCAATGGTCGCCAAACAGAGACAATTTGTAGAGTGATCGAATCTGAAAATTTGAGTCAGCTTTTGTCCTCGGTTTCAGTGTTAAAAGGAAAAATTTGAATTTGTTTTCACAATTAATTGAATTGATATTATTTTTTTGGTTGCATCATTGATTCGTTCTATGCATTCAATGGACAAGAAAGTTACAATCGTACAATCGTCAAAAAATGTTCAGCTCGCATACGTAACAAGACAACTACCTTGAAATTTTTCTAGAATGTAATTGTTTTATGACATTTTTTCGTCACAGAATACATCCTTGAGTCATTTTATTCAATATTTTTCTCTGAAAGCTGTTGAGGTGATGAATCCAATAACGCTCCAGTCAATCAGAATGTACAGTGGCGAATTGTTATATCTGAAGAAAAATAAAAATTAATCGATGATGAAAAATTTTGTGGAACACGTGAAAAAAATATTTTTTTTTCCTTATAGATGGACAGAAAATCAGTTGATACGTTTCGTCAAACTCCAGTGAGTCTTGGAATGAGAACTGTGAAAAAAAAATTCCGTGAAGGAAACGCAGGTGAGGAAAAAGCGGATATTTCAAAATATTCTACACTTGGTAAGTCAAATTTATTGTTAATTGTACATCGTGTAAATCAGATATCCATAGTCTTTACATTAGTTCCTCTACATGATGAATTTATAGTTATCCCTGTCTTACACATATTGATGGTGAGAAAAAAACGTTCTGAATTTTCGTTTCGACAACAGAACGTTTCGAAATAATTCTAACACGTGGCTAATAATACTTTGTTTTTTTCAGGCTGAGGTCTAAAAACTTTGCATCCGACTGAATCTAAAACAACTCGAATGGTACGATTTTTCGATTTTTCTCATTTTATTAATTTTATTAATTTTCTGAGTTTCACATGATGTTAAAAAAATAGACAAGCATATGACTGATAACAATTGATGTCAACTTAAGTTACTGATCACGCTAAAGAATTCCATCTTTGCAAATTCCACGTTTCTTTCATCATTCCATAATTTTTTTCCCTTTTTTTTTATTCCAGAACCCATCGTTCTCAATTGTCAACATGGATGGAGGTGCCAAGACTTCAAAAATCCAAAATAGAAGCTTCTTGAGGAATTGATCATTCAGGTAAAAACTATTTTCCTCGATGACTGTTTTGCGAACGAGTAGCTTTTGTTTTTAGATGATGATTCAATATATACGCTATTATGATCTACCGATATGATTCGTACTTGCCCTCACTGATACATTGAAAAAAAAAACCATTATTTTGAATGCACTACATCGTGAAGTTGAATTTTTTGCCTCTTTATTTTGCAGTTTCGTTCAAAGTGGTCAATCGATGCTAATTGAGGGAGTTTTGTCTACGAAAAAACAATTTTTTTGGTAAGTTCACGAAGTTATTATTATTTTCTTACCAATTGTATTGAAGTTTACAGTGCGATTGCAATTGATTTTTCCTTTGCGACAACAGATGAAAGGAAATTTCGTTTCATATTCGTACTCGGAGTGAAATAATTTGAAAAAAAAATCGTTTCAGTCCGAAGCTGCAAACTTCAATGCCATTATTTGCAATCACCAAACACTCGGTGTTACTCTGATGTTATTCTACTAATATACGCGATGATTTGCAGTGATATCAAACTTTTTCTGAGCATGTTCAACCATTTTGAATTTTCGAAAAATTAATGATCTGTTCTCACAATGAATTCATTTTTGTTTCCAGATACACCGTGCGATTGAATTTCCCATCAGAAAAGATTCTTTATCCAGAACCGAACAGGACACACGGCGAAACAAAAAAATGAAAAAAAAAAAAAAAAAAAAAAAAAAACTTTTATACTTTTTCATCAAAACGTTCGGCGATGTTGAGCAAATTTTGTTAATAAAATAATACTCAAACAGTTAAAAAGTGTTTCTTATTTACGAACCTTTTTTTATAAACAATGTGCATTTTTATTAAATATCTTTACGAAATACTCCATTACATTTGTTCGCAAAACTCTGCAGTCATAATTCATTAGCTGAGCTTCCTGGATTGTTCAATTGCTCAAAAAATTACCATATTATTCACAATAGAACACTATAAATATATGAAAAAAAATGCACAATAAATAAATAATACACTGTACTATAAATGTGAATATATGTTCTATTTATTCACATTTGTGTACAGTGCACTAATTCATAAAATAGAAATATTGATCCGAATGCTCTTAGCAATGATTCTTCGTACGAAGAACAAATAAATTGTACATTTTACATAAAAGTTTAGGCAAAACTGATAGTTGAGTAATTCAGAGCAATTGAACTGAGTCATAGATTTATATCTTAGTGTACATCGCGGAAAGAAAGAATAAAAATTGCAACAGTAAAATTATTTATAACCTGTTTTCTGATCTCAACTCAAAAAGCGACAAATTAGCTCGCAATCAGGACAAGTAGACCTCGCACGGAATAAATGACAATTGAATTTTTCAAAACGAGTTTTAGCTTTGTAACTTTCCTTGGAGTTTTTACATTCTATTCGTTAAACTGAATCATTTCCTGGCAAAACCGAAGGCAAAAAAGATGTCGCAGCTACAGAGGATCATTTTCGTAAAACCTCATTTAAAAAACCATAAATTTTGAATGGACAATATTTTTTTTGTTGTAAAAAAGAACTTGCGGACATTTGGACATTTTATAAATTTCACCTTATCGTTGCTATTGCAAAATTGGTTTTTATAACAGTATTACAGTACCGCGAGCAGCGAATAATTGATACGTTTGTGTTTCATCAATTTCCTACAATTTCCTAGTCTAAAAAATTACAATTTTATTTACGATGAATTTTTGTTCGTTTTTATGTGAATATATGTGTGAATGTATTGACTTGAAGCGATCTATTAGTTGGTCACCGATACGCGCAAGTGCAAGCACATTCACGATTTGCTCGAAGACGATCGACATTTCGAGAAAAAAAAATTACGCCGTATTCTTTGATAAAGGAAGAAAACTGTCTCTATCTCTTTTTTCTCGAAACTCAATGTGTAGGAAGAAGATCTTTACCGACCGCGATATCAATAGATCGCCTCAAAGTCGTACGGATTCAGTCGCATGAGAATAATAAAAAGTCGTAAGACACGCAGAATTATTTGAAAAATGAGCTGACTTTTTAAAATTCTGATCAGACGAACGGAGCGGATAAATTTCACTTTTTTTTGGTGATCAGCACCATTTTTCAGTGATAATGAATAATTTACAACAAAAATTGCACTTGCCGATGTATAAATCTTTTATATCTAACATGAGCGTCGTTCCTCAGGACTGTTGATCTTATAGACGTAACGTTGTCATGTGACATTCATGCAACTACCAAGAATAATAAAATATTTGCATTTTCACATATAGATTATTTGAATTTAAATTTAAAAAAAGTAACAAAGTTCCCTACCATAAGAAATATCGCATTGACCAGTGATGATTAAAATCTAATTTGATCGAAGAATAAATGAGACTGGTTTGAGAGCGTGAATTTTGTACATATAAAATAAAAATGTTCCTTATCACTATCGATGAGTACAAATACGAATATTGGGTGAAGGTCTTAACAGTAAAGATCGATAACGATCGGAGGGTTTTGTTTGTTGTGGTGCAGACCGTTGGTGACGAGATTCGTGTGAATTAATAATTGATTATCTACGTTCGTGTTGCTGTTGTGGGTTAACAACAGGAAACAGCACCATCACAACCATATTGGTCACAAATCGAGGGTATAATCTGTAATTGGATCAAAGTCTTTTTGATGAGTGGAATTCGTGGCCAGCACGTAACCCCACAATTTCATAGCATGAGCGCAAACACTTTGTATTTCTTCGACCTCTTCAAAATCGAGATCGGTTCGCCAATGAAATGGCGCCGCTTTGGAATTTCTGTATGTACTCCAGACACCACCGACGTCGTTTTTCGTATGTGTCTCTAAGTACTTTTGAACATTCGGGTGAAAATCCAAACCGTAAAATTTGTACAAACTTCTTGCGTAAGTAAACGGATCGACCGACAGATCTTCGTACCTGACGACTCTGAAATACAAAAAACGATTAATTTCGGTTATTTAACGGTTAATAGTATTATTAAGAAAACAGCAGAATATTATAGGACGAAAAATTTAATTTGCCATCCTACGGTTTTATTATAATTTCATAATAATGGAAAAATATATTTTGGCAGACTCTTACCTGAAGGTTCGGGGGTATTTTTTCGCCAGTTGAACAGATACCATGAAATCCGATACCATGTCACTACAGACGAGAGATGGATCAGAGCAGTCTGGATTACTGGGACACCAATCACGATGCTTTCGAGATTGCAATAAACCTCGTGGATCCCGAACCAACAAGACCATTCGAACTCCCAGACTGTTAGCAAAAAAAAAACAAATGTTACCCTAATTCCCTTGCGTTTTCGATTTTTACCAAAATTTGGTGACATTTTATACAGTTTTCATGATTAAACATTATTTAAATGCGACTTTATTATATTTCATTCTCATCGTTATAGAAAAAAAGATAAGAATGATGGTGAAATTAACTTTTATTATCGTATGCCAGGCATATTTTAAGCGGAAGAGAAAAATTCGGGTGTTTTAATGTCGATCCCGTTGAAGAGTTTACGTTAATGATTTAAAAATAGATTGTTTGGTTAAAGACTTTGAACGACCAGAACGTAACGATATTTTATCCTCTACGAAGCTCTCAAATTCAATTTACCATTTCCTAAGATTTGAATGATTTTTTTACAATGCAAAGATTCTAACACTGAAATAAATAATTCTCAACTATTAACCTCTCCTCTTCGAGGAACACGCGAGCCACTTTGAGCCTCAATCTCACGAGTTTCATGGACTGGAACGGAAACAAGCGACAAAACTTGGACACGAAACGGGAATCCCAGCAAATTTCCTTGTGGTTTTGACATTGCTGCCACAGACGAGTATTATGATTAAATACCCAAGGACGACCGTTCCTTCCGTAGGCTAAATAATTTCCTGAAAATAAAACGCAATTGTGAAGATTCATTCAATGACTGCAATTATAATGGAAAGTAAGACTGGCAGTAATAATAAAATTACGATATATTCCACCAATATTATTATCAATATTATTATTATTGTTTTTGTTATCCATAGAAAAGGATAATTAAATACGAGACGTTGTTATAATGGATAATTACGGAGTTGGTCGTAATCGCATTTGAACAAGGCATAGATATTTTCGAGCGCTTCGTTCGCTAATTCGGGCTCTCTCACTTGTACGATCCCAAAGTGTAATAATGGCTCATAATGATAAAAACTCGCTGGATGAGCGTTTATTACATCACCGAGGAAAGTACTGCCGCTTCGCCAACTTGTGAGTATCACGCTTCTCATTGGTCTGCCACCTCGTTCCATAACAAGATCGTCCAGAGAGCTGCAGTAAACGAAAAAACCGTGAACGTTATTAGACTCATTTTGACTAGAAGTAAAAATTTCGATCTTATCGAAAAGATGACAACTTTTTAAGTACTTTTAAATTAGTATTCATATACGAACCTAACGTTAACGCCGTATTTTCCATTTGGATAATCGTAATTGTACATTTCTCTTGCTATCGATTTTCTCTGCAGATCGAGAACCCTGTTGATCTCAAAATTCGTGAAATCGTTGAGCGACGACGAATCTTCATTTCTAGCTAGAGCCTGTAAAATTATTTTCATTTGTAAACAGTTAGATGACATACGAGTATATAATATTTTTGATTTTTCAACGTTAAAAACACATTTGACAGTTGAATGATTAAGATAATGTCATCATGAATAATATACATGGAGAAAAAGTTTTTGTTGAAAAGGTCGATTAGTTAGTTACATACGTCCAACTAAATATTCAGCAATGATAACAAAAATGTTGACATTTCAACAGTGTACTTGGTCTATTCATAGAATGTCGACCAAATATGATGTTGAAATGACAAATTTTTTATTATTATTGCTAAATATTCAGTTTGATAATATATTTAATAATATACTGAATCGGAGTAGCCGTCGAAAAAAATCAGTCGCCGACCCAAAACCACATACGATTCTAAAAATCTACATCGCGGTCTCTGCAAACACACAAGCTCAACCGTTTGCAAATAAAATGAAAACAAATCAATGGCAACACAAAAATGTTGTTAGAAAATGGTTCAAGCATTACCTGCACAACTCAAACAGCATTGTCGTGCAGTTCAATGGAAAAGCTTGTCGAGATATAAAGATTGTTCAATTCATGGCAAAATAAGTGCGCGGCTTACCGTGACTGGTTCTTCAATTTTGACGATCTGCGGTCGTAATTGAACTTCCTAAATTGACAGATGCAAATGAAAAATGTAATCGTGAGAAAGTGCAGTTTTTTTATGTTTTTTTTTTTTCGTTTTTGAGTCTTTACATTTTTTAAGCCGATCAATCAGTCGTTCAATCAGTAACAATCGTATTGGACTACGATTTTAACGTAGACGTTGATCTCGCATATTCTTTACATTTCAAGAAAAACATAAGTTACACGCTGTTCGTTTTTCGTCGGAGAACAAAGTGTATCTTTCATTTGTTTAAACACAACTGATTAATCACCTTTAAAGACTTATTACAATCGATGGTGCAAAGCCTGATGCGAAATGAATAATACTGTGAAAATGATCGAATTGGACAAAAACAAAAGCTACCCAAATCAAAGTTTCCCAACAATGATTTGTGGGGAATTTGTCTTGAATTACAATTCTTCAAAAAACTACGGAATTAACATGAAATCGCCATCATATTCGATGGAATAATTTTATCAACATTGCAAATCGCATCGTGGTTCGTTTGGAATTCAAGAAAATGTTTAATGTGGTTAATGTTTTTCAAATTCTGTTTAATTAGTTTGTAAAATCTCTAAAATTTCTGTTTGTATGGAATTGAATTTTGTTCATCTTCTGTTTTCATTTTACTAACCGACAAAACGGGCTGGAGACGATGCTCAAGATATCCACTGTAACGTTGACTAAATGCCAGGAAGAAGATGCAGAGAGACGTCAGGCCAACCAGCCCATACAAGCTCAGACGTTTGGACATCTTTGTACCTGATTGAAAGGATGCATTGAAACATTAAAACATGGAGACAGGTAATCGGCGATATGGATAATAGAACTGCACTGAACATTTTTTTGGCACGGAAATTGCAAAAGTAAATATCGGCATTTGAACCCATGGAATTTTAAAATTGAATAACTGTGTGTGTTTCATGATTAGATCTGTTGTTAAGTCTCAATAATTAGCACCGCGAAATGATCTGATATTGTTGAAAGGAAAGTTTTCTGAATGTGCTTCGAATCTGGTTACAAAAAAATTATACGTTTGTTTTGATGGTGCCGAATTACTGATATTTTTAATAATGTATTTTCTTTTTATGGCTGCAGCTTCTTTCACTCGCAAATCTGAACTCACGGCTGACATGTATTCTCATTGTTGCATTCCTTCTCAAAGATGCCTTATCTCGCTATGTTTGAAGATCATTATGACTTGCATGGATTGCGTTATCTGGAACGTCTCATTTTTTTAGGTCCTTGAGTTTTTGACATTTTGCAATGAGGCTGTTAGGTTACCCATTCTGGAAAAATTTATTTGAAACATGATCTATTTTTGTAAATACATTCTTTAGCTTTTCGATTATTTTGCTATCATATTCTTAGTTTTGTCATTTTGACGGACTAATACGAGTGAAAATTGTTGAACTTGTTCATATTATCCCAGCGAACACAAAACAATTGAAGACACAACTGCTTGTGGAAATTAATAACAAAGAACATCAATAGATACTGAGTTTGAATATTTTTCACGTTTATTTTCATTGGACAAACAGCAATCTAAATGCACATTGAAACTTTTTGTTCAATTGAATGTATTTTTATGTGATAAGAATTCTGTTTGCTTAGCACGCAAAGAATGGATCAAATGAAAAGTTTTATTACTGTAAACTGTCAGTATATTCGAAATATTAGTACAATGTATTGCAGGAAGTAAAATAAGTCATGATGAATTATTTATTAGCCAGTGTTAGAAAGAAACGAATAAATGCCAAAATATAGGAACTTTATGAATATAAACACTTAGTAACTGGAATAAAAGCGATCCGCAATAATTAATTAATTAATTAATCGAACTGTTAGACGAGATTTCAAAGGAAAACCGAACAGTTGAAAAAAAGCCAAACCCAAACAACAAACAAAACGGAAGCAAAAATACAAACGTTGTATTTTTGCAGATGTTTATATTATTTTAATACAATAACCTCAAAAATATCTACATATTTGTACACATCGACGATTTATATGTATATTTGAATAAATAACCACTATGAGTTGGTAAAAGAAAAATGTGTCACTACATATTCCACATTGAACCTGATTGAACCTGTGGCTAGACACGTATTTTGCCACGCGCTTTTCGACTATTTTTTATTTTCCAATTTTCATGTTCGAGGAAATGTATTTATTCCACGAGACATTTATTATTTTACCGTTATTCCGAAGAAAGAAAACGTTTCCGATCAATACACAATCACAAGATGAGTAAAAAAATATTTTCGTGTGGAGGTTTTTTTTTCTTTATAGAGGCATTAAAATGTAGAAATCAACGGATGTAAACGCGATGTTGGCGCTAGTGATCGGAGACCCGACCACTTGACTGACCGCTACTCGCTGCTATGTACGAATGGACTATATTTTCAATGCAGCAAGGCTATAGGAAATCATCGATCTAACAAACTTGTTCCTATTCTGATAAAATAACTATGGAATGTTGAATCTACGGAGAGGGGGAGGAGAAAATGCTAAGTCTGTTTTTCTATGCTGTGTACATTTTTTATGCTCGTACCGAAAGTTGTCTACATGCTTTTTTCCTTCATTTTATTTACCCGTCAGCTGGAACACGCTGCAGTATGCGAAACAACTAAGAGAGAGAGTGCGGAGATGTTGCGGAAAAGTCGTAATTAATCGTAACGACTAATTCAAACCATTTTCATTAGTAGGTACAATGCAATGATCAAAAAATGAGTAAATAGAACTTATCAACGAAATTACCTTGATTCTATTATTTTTCAAAATGTATAGCTGTTTCTCCTAATAGTTTTAGATTTTGATTCCATTGATTCGAACCCGAGCGTAGGTGGCAGCAAAGTTGGCCGGCGTTCGAAAAAATACATAAAATGCAACAAATGAAGAGCAAATAATATCTAATCGATGAAAAGTAAATAGGTCCGAAGTTTGAATTCTTTGCAGTCATATGGCATTCGAGTGGATTATTCGAAAGACATAATGCCGGCAGTTTCTTTAGTATTTTCAACAATTTGTAAGAAGGAAACAGAAAATAATCACTAATTTGCAGATGTGATAACTAATATGCATGAATTATTTTTCCAGCGAGTTCTCTCAGTAACACACGTGATGCACTTTTGAAATTGCTGGTAAAATATTTTAAAAAGTGATCGGAGAATTAACAAGAAAAATAATATAAAAACCCACACGGTTGCAAAAAGCGACCTCGGGCGGAGTCTCCCCAATGAATTTCCACTGTTCCAGAGGACAGTCGACAAGTTTGATGCCTGTTTTATCGTTAGTCCGAGTCCAAACTCAGGGGAGTCAGGGCTTCCGAGTGTTCTCACTTGCAAGCAGTCACGGTAGGTCTCAATTCGGGGAGGGAAAGAGGAGGATTGGATCAAAAAGCAGACGACGAGCGTGCGATCAATCGTGTGTTTCTCGGTTGTTTTCATTTATTATTTATTTCTCCATTGCTCTTTTTCAAGAGCAGGCGTTGCCGGAATAAACGCATCCTTTTCGAACGTCCTTTTGTTTATCGTATCAAACAGTGTGCTGTATCCGCAGCAGTGTCCATAACAAGCGGCAAACGGATGAACGAGATCGCACTCGGATGCTGTGTCAAAGTGGGCCGGGGGCGGGGGGGGGGGGGCGCATTTCTCACACATTTTCGACGAAAATAACTCAGTTCAGCCATTAGCGTTAATTTTTTATATATGCGGTAAACCCATCGCTGAAGAGGAAAAAAACGAGAGTGAATATAATGACAAAAACAATAACCCAGTGAAGAATTTCAAGTTTAATTGATATAAGAATAAAATTAAGTTATTCGGCGATGTTCAATATTTATATGTGAATCCATAAACCATCAGTTGCAGTTACGAATGACCTCATTAACTTGGCTATATTTTTTCGAAGTCTAAAACGCATCACTTCTGTTGGCAATTGTACTTATGGTTGTCCCGCCCTCCGTTTCCTCCCTTCCAATGGAAAAAGTTCAATAAAAAGCTAGCGAGAAATATCAGACTGCGTAAAAGCAAAGGCATCGACAGTCAACCACCGTGCGGTCACGTAAAAGGCGAAAGCGCGAGACAGATTTAAAAAAAAATCATACAAAAGAGATTCATGACAAATTGGTGTTAAAAGGAAGTCCGCTTCTCCCGATAGAGCATATGTGGATTCTCGTCAATTGATGCAAGAACCACGAGCTTCGAAGGACGACGGTGGTGGGGGGGATGGTGGTGGCGGTGGTGGTGGCGCAGACGACGAAGGGAACGACGAGGACGACGGCGACGACGACGGAGAACGTCCTCGCTAGATATCTAGACAGAAGTAGAGGCCGGTAGTCGAGCCGGTGGCGGTGTTCGAGACGGAGTCTGCCGTTCGATGCGGTCAGTTGAACGTCGAACAAGTCTCTCAAACTACGATCGCTCACCTTTCGTATTTCCACGCGTTTTTTTCCCTTATTTAACTCCTCATCCCATTATTTTTATCCTGATGAAACATTTTTGTATGGACGACTGTGATCTGCAAAAAATATTTAAATCCCATGATTCGAACTTTATATTAAATCCTCGTGTTCTTGCGAAATCGCCGGCATAAAAATTAGTCAGCTATACTTGGATATCAACGGAAGTGTAGACGCGTACCACCCAAAATTTCGAGGATTAAATATCGTGTTAAAATACTGTGTATGTGTGTGTGTGTGTGTGTCGTGACTAATCGAATTACATATTCGATTTTTTTTTTTTTCGAGAATTAAGAGACATTGACGCTTTTGCACTGTCGCCGAAAATATATTTATCGAAACTGTTAACGGTAAGTCCATTTCTTTTATTACAATTACTTTTAAATTATATTTAAATATATAAATAGTAATTGCTAGTCAGTTATCATTATTGGACATGCGAACTTTTTGAATCTAGATATTCCCTCACGCAATCTAATATGTATCAATTCGTAATGTCCCGTAAATATCGTGGGCATCCGGACTCGATATTCGTGTGAAGAAAATATTCTTTTTTTTTTGTCTTGGCAATCGTGCGCCATTACACATTTCCCTGTGTGCTATGTAGAAAAACTGTGTTATTTAGTTGTCCTGGTGTGTTGACCTTTCTACTTATTTAACAGCTTCAATATTGAGCTGAGAGTGAAATTTTCTATGTATTTCTTTGACCCTACGAATCGATTATGTCGTTCCTTTTACTCTCGATTCCTTTGGCTCGGATTCTACACAAGGGAGTTATATCGAGGGAGAAAATGGTTAGTTTCGCCGTTGCTACGCATATAATGTATGGGGTGTTTCATGGTAAAACGGTTGAAATAACATATTTCCTACCAAGAATCCCAGGATCTTGGAAATTCGACAATTCTAATTATTGATCGCGTAGAAAATGTACTTGTACCCCTACTACGAATGTTTGCATAATAAATAAGTATAACGCTTAGTAAACGGACGATGACACGTGTACTTGATCGTACCTTCATACAGAAGCATGTTTTTCTCGTCTCCATCGTTGGAATTCTACAAAATTTCATTTCGGATTCTTAAGTATGTCGAGTGAGGTTACGTAAATGGGTCAAATTTTTTTTTTTTAGGCTTTTTATTACAAATCCACAATTGATCGGTGAGCTGAAAATATTTCGATAATGTACGAAGGTAGAAAATTATGGAATGGAAAAAAACACGATTCTTTATTGCGTTTGAACGGTGTAGATTGCGGTGATATTTAATAGCTTTAATGATACCAGAAAATTTCATGGGATTCGACAATTTAGGAAATCTCGCAATATTTCAACTTTGTTTTATTATTTGTTCGGGTGGACCTTCAAATTTAATGTTTTTCCCTTTCAATAATCATTAGATTAGTTCGAAGAGGAATAGAAAATGTAAAGAGTATAAATTCAGGGATTCTTTGTAAAGATTAAATTTTTCGAATATGTGACTTCGAGGCAACGCTTTTATTAGTTGAACATCGTAATTGCAGGATGTGAAAAACCATTTAAATTGTCATCGGTGAATTTTGTTGAATTTTCGTTATAAATTTTCGATAAATTTGACTTAATTTTTTTAGATTTTAATTGATCTCGCTCATTAATTAATTTTGCTCATTTATAGAAAAATCACTTCTATCTCTATCACACGCACGCGTCACGTAGTGGACCTTTCACTTTTTCTGTGGGTGAGATTTCTTTTTTAAATGTTCGGTGACCGATATATTTACATTTTATCGGTTAAGATCCGTGATGCTCAATGACCATGTGATACTTTTTTTGAATTTTCCAAATCGTATAATTTGCTATATTTAAAAAAATCATGTAACTGAAAATCACACCGAACAATTGTTATACTAAAAAATTATGTTGAAGTTCGCATCCTTGAAATCCAACAGAAATTGTTGATTGTTCATAACAGAACCGAAAATTGCCATTCAGTGTTTGTCTACGATAATTGGCCAAAATTTGTCTACGACTTGAAAACCAAATCTACTAGAAAAATTGGAATGAATCAAAAAAAAAAAAATCAAAAGGAAGAATTAAAAAAAATCATTGAATTCGATCGATGCAAACTCCAGTTTTATTACTAAAAAATTATTCTACGAGGATTCAAAATAACTTAAAAAACTGTCCGTATTACAAAAAGATATATCAAAAATATGTTTAATTTTTTGGAATGCATTTGACCCTCAAGATTTATCTTCAAAGTCCTAATTTCTTAGAAACCGTAACACGCAAGAAAATAATAAAGTAAATTATTTTGACATTTGGTACGTGATGAATGCATGGAAATAAGTTTTGCGTGTTATTCTCGATATCGACACAATTGAAGCGCCATAATTGACACCATGAATAATTATATTTAAGGTATGAATTCAAGATAGAAATCGCTCGAGGCGAGAGCTCGGACTATGAAATCGGTATGTGACTCGTCCGCAACACGTGCTCAACAGCTCTACCATCAATTGGTCACGATTTGACGCACGTTTACGGGCAAAACAATAACCGAATGTAAGCAATTAGTTAATCGCGCTGTTCGTATCGGGAGAACGTGTCGTTTCAACGTGACCGTCCTGTCGAATACGATGGACTGGTTTATTTACCGTTTCCACGTAAATCGGCGAAACTCATAACATGATGTTGAAGTTTGCATCGTTGGAATGCAACGAAAATCCTTTATAGTTTATAACAGAACCGAACACTGACATTTAGTGTTTGTCGACAATAATTGAACAACATTTTTCTACGACTTAAAAACTAAATCTACTAGAAAAATGAAGACCATGCAGAATTCAGTATCATAGATTTTTGTTGAGTTGATTTTTTGAGTTATCATAACTCGAATGTTGTGGCGGCATCGTTGGTACGCAAAGTTGGCTCCTTTGTCATTCTCAATTTATGATTATCTTCATGTCCGAAAAAAAATAATTTGCAGTCGATACGGTACGTGAATTATGAGCTTGGAATTATTTTGTATTCGAACGATACAAACCTCAATTTCATTGTCGTCGTATGCTACGAGTAATAATGTACAATTTCAAATCTTGGCATACTGGTGTCAACGAATATACGTAAAAGCCGCATTTATATTCCGATACGTAGAACCGAAGAGAAATAGAAAAAAGGATAAATAAACAGAGGAGAAAATAAAAAAGAGGCGGGCAGAGAAATGCAAGCACGCACGGAAGATAGAAATGGCCAATAAAATTGCAAGGTAACGCGCCGTTACGCCAGTATTGGCAACTAGGAGATGACCTTGAAGTCCGTGACGAAGAGCGTGGCCGATATAAGAGTTCCGAACGAAAAGAGAAAGAGTCGATATAAAGAGAAAAGAAACAAAAAGAATAAACATGAAAAAGATTTTACAATGTTTCAAATCGATTACCGGCGATTAAGATGCAAAAATCATATTAACCAGAAATACAATGGCTCGTAACAACGATGACGATAATATAAAAAGCAATAAAAAATGGAAAAATCACCATTAGGTACGATAATGACTGTAACCACGTAACAAGAATACAAAATCACTACATAAGCGGTTAGTAAAACTATGTGTTAGCAGGAAATCAATAACGACAAAAAATGTCCATTTTATAGCCCGATGATAATAACAATCACTAATTGCCAACTAATCGCTTGAATCTAATAAAAAATTGGAAGAAAAAAAACAAAGATCAATTTAGAACAAATCGGATTCGTAATGTTTTTAATTAAAATTTCGTATAATTGCAGAAATTGCGAAAGTAAATAAGCTTTTTAATAATACATCATTAATAGCAATAGCAGAATATAAAAATGATAGTAACCTCGACGATGACGAATAGGTCTCTGAACACTCGAATCAAATGGCCTGTCTAACGATTGCGTTAATAGCTTTTAATGAAATGACCGAATATATATTTATAGATAATTATAAAAAATACAGCCATAGAGAAAAATTTCTATCGAATAGTGTTATTTACTTTTGAAGAAAAGAAAAAAAAATGAACAGCATAAAAAGACAAAAATGTAATGAACTTTAGCTGAAACAGATTTCGAATTGGAACTCTGATCTCCTGAGTGATTTTTCCGCCTCTACAATAGTATGAATAGCGTGCGGTGAAAGTTGCACAAACATCAACGTTATTATTATTCGAGATGCACGGACTCAACCACGTCTAATAGATTTGTCTGCAAAAAATAATAGTTTATCGTTGCTGCGAAATCCAAAAAGGATTACGCGATCATTCTAAGGACCAGTCTCATCCGAACCGCGATTCTTCTTTTAATGGTTTCGACGGTAAAGATCGTGACCTCGTAGCGTCACGAAGAATACTTTTGCCATGCGCTCCAGCAGACTCACGAATAATTGCCTCTCCTCTAACCGGTACTTTTGGTACCGATCATACGGTAACGCGACTAAAATACATAGATTTCAAAGTTTACGACGTTGGCATACAACAAAGCTTTCATTTTTTTCAATTTCGAAATGTTAAAAACAAAACAAAAACGTACGAGATTGCAATAGAAATGAAAACATTGTCGAATTTTGAAGGTATTTGGGTATTTATTAAATCTACTTTTGTTCGATCACCTCACTAAAGCGGCTTTATATCCATTGCAGCAAATCCTTTTTATTACCTGCTTCTATCTTTTTCAAAATCATAGACAAAGCAGTTCGTCACAGGTAGAAAAATGCCATCCAAACGACCGAAAGGTCGTGGATCGTCGATCCACGACGCCGCGCGGCTCATTTGGCCTGTTCTAAACGTCGCCCTATAATCGTCTTTAAGTTCGAAAGTATTTAAAATTTTCCGAGGATATATATTATTAAAATATGTCACTTTCCCCCGGCATATTTTTCCTACAAAGGTTGATTTTTCTTACCTGATGAATTGTAATGTTCCCTTAAATACGATGAAACACGAAATCGACGCTTCCAGAAAACCACATACATTTTCTAGAAAGAAGAAAACTGAGAAAAATAGATGTGCACTTTTTCGTTGAACTCTCTTTTCGTTAAATTTATTTTCATTCTCTTTGAGGAAGTCGAATATAGAAGTATATCCGACAATTGTAGCTTTGAAAAATATTTTATTTGTTAATAAGACAAACATTTCGAAAAATTTCTTCGAACCTGAGTTCTACATGTTGACGTAAAGACAAAAAAAATGTCCACTTGGAATAAAATTAAATCTATAAAATTCGCAAGTACCTTACTTCTCTTTATTCAATTTGTATCCCAAAAGTTTGCCCTCTAGAGTGTCGAATGTTCATCAAAAATGCCATGTGACTCTAAAATTTTTTAAATATTATATCAATATACTCAAGTACCAAAACAGTCTCATCAGTTTTAACGAAAGTCGTAGTAAGAAAAACCGTTGCATCTCCGTCCTCATTCCTTTGTTTGTGGTTGACAAATTTCCGATCATTATCTCGAATCACTCTCGAGTTATGTCAATATTTTTTTCAAGCTTTCACACACAACTTATACTCGTAAAATGTATTCAATACATATATACAATATACATATATACAAATATAATGTTTTCTCATTTCTTCGGCTCTCATAAGAATCCTAACATGAGAATAATGAAACGTTTCTTGCCAACGAAAACAATGTTTCTCTTATGAGCCTAGACGTGAAGGTCATGAAAAATCAACCGATGGTAACTGGATTGAGTATCGCTTTACTCGGTTATAGAAAAAAAGTAAACGTAGCATAACAATGCGGAAACATACAGTGCTTTTTCTTTTAGTCTGTTTAAACAAGATGTGCTGACTGATAAAACGATGTAGGTGCACCGTTTATCAGTATCGCTGTTTGCAGATTATACGATGACAGGCTTTTGACACGAGAGAAATAGAATTGAGGGTAAACAGTAAAGCATTGAATACATACGGAGAGTTATAGACAAAATTGATATTGTTTGGTCGTACTGTCTGTGAGTACACGAAGAACGAGGCTGCTGCGAAAGATACTGCATAAGAAAGACGACGTTCGTTGGATGTTTTTATACGTAATTTTCCGAATGATTTTCGAGTTCACTTAATTTTTATTAGATTTGAAGAAAAAACGGATTTTTATGAAAGTAGTTTAGTTCGATGTTTCATCTTATCTCGTAAGGCAACAAAGCGTTTATCCGAATTCTATTGGATCTACTTTTAAACACGGTATCAGTAGAAATTTTTTTGTCCAACTGTTTTTAACGACGACTATATCACGAGCAAATATCGAGAACCACTTTGTGTGACTTTTAGCAGGTTTGAGCTAAAGACGTTTAAGTATAAACTGCTGTGTGAAAACAAATGGAGGAACGGCAAAATTCTTCGATTATTATTGAGTGATGTACCATTTTTTATCGAAAATTATTTATATTATTTATTATATTACATTAAATTATTATTATATTATATTAAAACATTTGTTTTTTTCTTTTTCTTCATAGTTTCCATGCGATATTTTAATGCTTTCTTAAAGTTATTTTCAAACACCAAACAATTATGGAGATAATTAACCAGATTCAGTTTTTATTTAAATATATTTTTCAATTTTTCTCTGTGTCTATGGTTGTAACTGAGGACAAAGTTTTACAATTTTCTTATAAAATATTCAGAGTCAGTCCGACGAAAAGAGAAAAATGTAGTAAGTTTGTGCAGATTGTGTTTCAAAGAATTACGAAGAAATCAAACAATTCGTCATGAAAATAAAGAATTTATTTATGTTTATATAAAAAGTAGAAATTGCGGATTCAAAACATTAACGTAATTTTTTATTGATTTTTCCTGCGTATGCCCATGCGGGTTTTTACAACTTCATCCCATCATTTTAACTCCACTTTTGTCCCCACTTTAGTAATGCACTACTGTATCGCATTTGCACGAGGGGCGAGGGAAACTGTGGAAAACCCTGGCCCATACACGTGGCTATATTTTAACAGAGTTTCAGTTGGGTAGCATCATCAGAAAAACTGTCTCCCGCTCAGCAATTGATACGCGAGCCGATGCATGGCTAAGCTGTCACCCAACCAAGTACTGACCTCACTCGAGACTGCTTAACTTTGTGATCGCCAAAGCCACACACTAAGCACGCACCTATCGCTCTTGGTGTTATCGTTGTTTATATAATATGTAATTTATTTAAAAAAACAATTTATGTAACTAAATATAGCACGTGTTATATTATTTTATCTTGTTATCTTGAACCATATGGCCGGGTCGAGCCCGTGAACTACGTGACACTAAACAAGGTTCTATGCTCGTATAAGGTTTCTTTTTCTTGCCCTTTCCTAGGAAATCGTTCGGAATGATACAGTTCTCTTCATGCCAAACACATGGGCTATTCGAGATTGAATCGTGTATAACATTCCACCAAATATACAGTTCAAGTTTTTTTCCCATTTCGATTCGATGGTCCTTAACGTATTTCTTTCACGAGTTCGAAAATTATATGAAAAACTAATATTTTCATAAAATTAAAGTTAGGAATTAATTCCATTTTATGAAATTGGAATCGGAGTTTAGATCAATTTTTGGAATCATCTTTATTTTTCTAGTACGTTTAGTTTTTAAGTCGTAGAGGAATGTTGTTCAATTATCGTAGACCAACACTGAATGCCGATTTCCGGTTCTGTTATGAACTATAAAGCATTTTCGTTGCATTCCAATGACGCGAACTTCAACATCGTATCTTTTTGTACGATGACGTGAAAATATATCCCAATTTATTAGAAAAAATATCAAGCCAAGTTCTACGGGGACCAACAATTGGTTACGACATTTTTTCAAGATCAAGTCTAATTTATGAACTGAACCATTCCGAAAAAACCGGCTTTTGCGTTCAAAAAATTAGGCGTCCGAAAAAAAAAATCCTTTGAGAACTCACAGGATTCAAAAATTAATTATGTTACTCATCTTGAAAACTCCAAAGAACACTTTTTTTGTGTTGTAAATAAATTGTTTCTCCTTATAGAAGTAATACCGAAATTCTCTGAAATTTGCTTACAAATTATTTGAATTAAGAATGTAAATTAATTAATAAATAAATCAATAATAATAATAATAATAATAATACATTTTTGAATCTAACACGTTATTAGAACATAAAAAGAGCTTCATTTTTGATAATAGGACGCGTAGTTTTTGTCCCCAATTAACTTTGTTAGCTCAACCTATATATTATATTACTTTACGTTATTTTGAAGAATTTGGCCATTCCTCGCTCTCATATTGATTCACAACAGTGTGTATATGTTCACATTTGGCAATCTGAATATAGAGGAGAAAATGGACCAATGGTCATTCATGACGAAAACGTTTTTTTTTTTATCTATTCGAAGAATCGAGTATGAGAACTTACTCCCTCTCCGCCATTCTCTTCGATTATTAAACCCCCTACGAAACATGATATGAAGCTCCGTTATCGAAATCGGTCAACCGTATATGGGCTTCCGGTTCTCCTCGTTGAGAAATCAACCGGAAACGCGGATGTACGCACCCGAGTACTGTTTGACACAGTAAGAGATTCTTCATATTCGTAATTAAATGATTGCGCCTGGTGGTGATAAATTAAAAAATTATTTCTGGTCGGTTGAAAGCTCGAAATTAAAATAGAGGATTTTCTATCCACTGGGTAAGAATATTAGAGCGGATCGGAAGGATTTTCAAGGGATAATATTTGACAGCACTTTGATTCTTTATAAAAAGATAATAATATTTATATTATAATAATAATAATAATAATAATAATAATAATAATAATAATAATAATAATAATAATAATAATAATAATAATAATAATAAT
>JACEOJ010005778.1:0-23051 GCA_013761285.1 Campoletis sonorensis | reverse complement strand
ATAATAATAATAATAATAATAATAATAATAATAATAATAATAATAATGAGAATGTGTATATCTTTACTTTGTACAAACTCGTGTCATTATCCTTGTTTTCTTTTGCGATGATAAATAATCGAAGTTAAAGCGTATTCTTCAGGATTGTACTAAACGTACAGTCACGCTAAAAGCTTTTGTAATCGAGCCTCAACATTACTCGCGAATTGCAATTAATTGAAATATCTCGACAACGATTGATCATCAATCCTTCATCTTTTGGTGATTCATATATTTCTTATTTTATAGATAATGTGGGAGTTTCCATTATTAGATGCAACGCAAATCTTTTATAGTTTATAATAGAATCGAAAATTGACATTGTCTACGATAATTGATTAACATTTTTCTATCACTTGGAAACTAAATGTACTAGAAAAATTGAGACGATACCAAAAATTAATGAACAGAAGAATGCAAAAAAAATCATTGGGTTCCAATGTCGCGAACTTCAATATCATTTTTATATCTTATCATTTAAATGATAAGATATAAAGGTATCAGTTTTTTATCAAAATAAAAGTTCTCAGTTTTTCCGGTCGAAATATAATAAATTTACATATTTTGCAGCAAGCACATTTTTTTGAATATACCCTTTTACCTTGGAATAGTTTTTTTTTTTTAATTTTGCAATTTTTTTATGTCGCTGTACAACCGGTACGTACAGCATCCTTCGAATGACGTTCTCGATGACGTATCGACGTTGGCACGTTGCCGATAGACTCTCTGCTTATCTCATTCTTTTCTTTTTTTTCTCACG
This sequence comes from Campoletis sonorensis, assembly GCA_013761285.1. Classification (NCBI taxonomy): domain Eukaryota; kingdom Metazoa; phylum Arthropoda; class Insecta; order Hymenoptera; family Ichneumonidae; genus Campoletis; species Campoletis sonorensis. The sequence continues at coordinate 22,252 of JACEOJ010005778.1, read as the reverse complement.
AGAAACTATTGGTTTGAAACTTCGTTGCAGTCTCGAGTTAAAATTTCTATGGTCCACGGTTTCTCTAAATTGCTTAAGACTATGCAACGTGTTTTCTCGACGCTGTATCTTTACTTGAAACCCCGTCTGAAAATCTCTCAGTAAACTCTCTCTCGCTCTCGTTCTCAATCAGCTCACCAACTCGTCTTACTTTTCTACGGAGTCCGAAGACCTGTCTTTCCTGGTTCAACCCTCTCGCTGAGCATCGTGTCTAGTGTATGGGCCGTTCCAGTTTTATTGAAACTCCAATTTACGAGACAATTATTTTATTTTGATTGTTATCTTTTGCTTTTTGCAAACATGTCAAACGTTTTACTTTCCTCTTTCAAAAGCTTTTCATGCATCTCATGCATAAATTGAATGGATGATCCAAGCATATCGATTAAATTCGTTGTGGAAATGATAATTTGAGAGTTCCAAACGAGGTTGAAAATGGTTAGCACCGTCAGAAACCACGAAAAACTGCCTTCCCCTCAGCGATTGATATGCGAGTCGATCTATGGCCAAACGGTCACCCAACCAATTACTGACCTCACTCGAATCTGCTTAACTTTCTTTTTGTGTCGAGTGTTCGATTCAATAGTTTAATGTTTTTCTAACTTGGTCGCGAATAACTTTTCCATGTTTTTCTTTCTTCAGTTGAGTTTACAACTATTTGCTGCCATTTGGTCACTTACCATAGACACCGAATGTAATGAAAGTTGATTAGTTATAATTAGGAACGAATTTTTTGGAACTCAATTTTCTGATTTTCTTTAAATATCGTTGTTTGTTGACTTTTTCAGACAATTCTCATGCCGAGGAAAATATTGGGACAAGACTGAAAGTAATATCGCTGGACGATGCTGTAAAAGAGAGACAGAATAAGAATCGAGATAGCATGAACTTCATAGCACGAAGAAATTGGGCCCTGCGCCTGTCGATAGTGTTGAACGTTTGCGTTTTATTGTACGTCTGTGCACACTTGACATCGTCGGGTCCGTGGATCGAGGAAGCTTCGAGCAGTTGGGGTGGTTCGAACGTGGCGGTCTCATTATCTGAAACTTACGGATCTCCTGAGAATGTCCAGGTGAATTCGAGTCAACGGACGAAAGGTACAGCATCCTCACATTTAAAGCCGAGGACGACGAAGGACACGAGCGGGACTTCGGAAAAAAATAAACAAAAAAATGATAAACTCTCTAAATCGGTAATCACAACTACAAGTGGAAGTAAGAGCAAAACCTTCAGCGCCGGAGACAAAAATACGAACAACAATCGAAATGAACCAACCACAAAAGAATCTGGACTACAGGGAAATAAAAAAGACAGCAAAACGGTGAGACGCGAGAAAAATGTTGAACATTGAAAAATGAATTCCCCCATTCGAAATGGCTCATTCAAGAAAAATCGTTTCATTCGAGATTCACTTAATTTTGTTCTTCCCTAATCCAGTCTACATTCAGCATTTGAAAAGTTATGGATCATGACCCCGTTTTTGGTACTTCGAGAGTATGTAAGGGTTGAATTTACAAGAAAAAAACTCACGTTTTATTCGAATAAATGTACGTTTAGTTTGAAGTTTAAAATTGTATGAAGTGTGCACCAGATTATTTGGTTAAAATTTATTCGAATACGAATGAATATAAACCATACACGTTTGAACATTATTATCAATGCGACCATTTTCATTTACAGTAACTAAGTAGAACAAATAAAACTTGAAAATTGGTGAAAAGACGAAAGAAGGAACTAGGAACCCTGGAAAGTAATAATTATCGGCTTCAAATCGCTTTTTATCGACTGCAAGAATCGAAATACAGGATTTGTGTCGCGAGCTAACGTCGTATTTGAACGGTTTTCAGTATATTCTCAAAATTTCGATATCCTCCATACGATAATTAGGACTTTATATTTTTAGTATCTTCCGTTGCATTCAAAGTTTTAATCGATTTGCTCAGCAGTTCAATGAAATTCACTGTGTAAGAAATATTCAGTCTCGTTCAAGGTTTCGAAAATAATATTTTACGAATAATGATAATTTTTATATAAGAAGATAATGATTGGAGAATGACAGGAAATGAGTACAAACAATTAATGGGTTTATTGCATTTTCGCATTTTTCATATATTTAATTACACAAACCTACGATCACCATTCAAAGAATGTCACATTGCAAAAAATATCATCTGAAATTTTTATTTTCTCCAGGTGGCGGCATCGAAACCTTTGACGACTCAAGAGGCGATACACTGCAACGAGAAATCGCACGAGCCCAGAGCAGCTCAACGGGGAGATTATTGGGTTCTTTACAATTATGTGCCAATGAGCATGAATGTCAAATGTTGGGAAAGCGTGACATACGCAACACACGGAGACTACACTTTTCTCGACAATCTCGAGCCGTTACTCGAAAGATGGCGCGCCCCAATTTCGATAGCTCTTTATGCACCAGGAACGGATTTTCAGCCAACTTTGAATTCGATTAAATATGTGAGAAGTTGCTCAAGTCCTCTCGTCTCTCAGCTGGTCACTTTTCACATTTATTTCTCCAGTAAACACGTACCCAAAGTGGCAAGTATTATTTTTTCCTCTATTATTTTACACTCTACAATGTCTTCTCGAGTTCATTAATTTTCATAAATCTATTATTAAATACGACACATTTTACATCGTATTTACATTTCAAAACCATAACTTCTTATGTACCGTTTGAAGTTGAACGGACTTGAATAAACTACGTTAGAGCGTAAAAATTTAAAAGCACCACGACGCGAAACTTTTCCATTCAAAGAAAACGCGTGACAGACGTTAGGAAGGAGTAAATGTAAAAAAGATTTTATAATCGTATATCAAGAGACGTTAAGTTTCATATACAGCACGTTCCGGATTTTCCTTCTCCGCTTAGTGCGGTTTTTAAAACCACTTTTTCCTCGTCATTATTTTGAATGTATTAATAATGTGTCCAGGAAGAAGAAATGACATAAAAACAGAATTACGTATGTGCGAGAAAGAAAATTTCAATTAATATAAATTCTCCTGGATGATAAAGGGTTCGGTTTATGACATCAGAAAGTTGTGTGATCGAAAAAATTTAGAGTAATGTTGATAAAAATTTTAATGTTTTTTTTTTTGTTATTCAGGTACCGCGAAGTGAAAAAATTCTTTCGGAAACTTATAACTGCAGCTTGGCTCCACCTTGGGCAAAAGTTTCATCCAGTGCAACGTATAGAAACGAAAAAAAACTTCTTTACCCCGTGAATGTGGGTCGTAACATTGCACGAGAATCCGCACCGACTCATTACCTCATCGTGAGTGATATCGAGCTCTATCCGAGTCCGAATCTACCGGCAACTTTCCTTCAAATGATAACAAAACAAGATCAACCGGTACTCTTGAAACCAAATCCAAAAGTATTCGTGCTATCGATTTTTGAGGTTGACGAAAAAAGTAAACCACCGTCCAACAAAACTGCCCTCGTGAGTTCAGTCTTCATTTATTTCTGATTTAATGAGTCGATTGTAAATCGAGCTGATTCGAAAATTTAATGATTGTATTGTACGAAAACTTGATTTTTTTACAATCAATGTTTTCAATATTGCTAAGTTTTTTACGGTCCTGTCAATTCTGTAACATTCGTATACTTGAGACAGAATTGAAAATAAGGGAACATTAAACACTGCTGCAAACAGAACTTTGATGCTGCTATGAATATTATTCTTTGCAGCACGAAAACTTGGCCATTCTATGTTCATCGTTTGCTTGGACGAGAGGGAATGTTTGCTAATATTAAAGTTTTGGTTTATTGCAGATCGCAATGTTGAAAAACGGAACTGCCATACCATTCCATAAAAAACTCTGCGCAGCCTGCCATAATGTGCCAAAAAGTAAAGAATGGCAAGAGACACCACAATCAAATTCTCTTCGAGTGTTTCACGTGGGCAAGAGAACTGGAAAGTTTATACACTGGGAGCCAATATTTATAGGCACGAATAATGATCCGATGTATGATGAGAGGCTAAGCTGGGAAGGAAAAAGTGACAAAATGACGCAAGTAAGTCTTGCCCGAACTTAATTGCTGTTTTTATATTTTGGTTTTTAAGTAGAAATCCGTTCAAGTATTGAACTGAGAATATGTAGAATAACTAATGATGACAGTTTTGTTTTCTCTTCTTCTCAATTCGTTTGAAATTAATGACTTCATAATTTTTCAGGGTTACGCGCTTTGCGTTCTGGACTACGATTTTTTAATTCTGGACAACGCGTTTCTCGTGCATCGTCCAGGTATAAAGGTCTGGAAGAAGGATCCACGACGGGATTCTTTGGCTGTAAAGATGAACATGCTCATCAAGAAGATAATCCTTCCAGAGCTCAAGGTTATATATGGAACGAGAAAAGATTGCGCGGTGTAACCCAACGCTAATCGGCGGCCACAGCGTGCACGCCACCGTTTTTTCAAAGCTAAAGAAGCGCTGCAGCGCTTCGAATCTCGCGCCTCTTGAATAGCGATGCTGAGAATATGAATTCGCGATTTTTCTGGAGGTTTAAATCTTACGTATTTCCTGCTCTCACTGATTCCTACTATTTTAAGTGCTTCAATGCGATAAACCGTAGGAAAAATCGCGCAACAGGGGAGAGCGAAAAATCGGCAGCGTTGAATGAATTGTGAAGGGGACTTTGATTTTTTGATCGTTCCGAACAACCCATTCGACCGATATCTTCGGAATTAATTTTCTCGATCGACATATCGAGTTGATTTGTTTCATTAGTTTGAGCAAAAAAATCTAAAATCCTCTCTCAATAACCACAGTGTCATCGTCCGCTGGTGTTTCGAACGAGACTGCAAAAATGGACTGGCTTCCTCGGCCAAAGAAGCTTTAAGAAAAATGTTAAAAAATTAAAAAAACATCGTGCGGCGATGTTGAATCGACTCGCACGAGGGAGAAAACATCCTCTGCACTGTAAATAAGACGTACAAGTACTTAAATAACTTGTGTTTCATCGTGATCGATAAATACCTGATGTATAATTCAAACCCTCATGTAAGTGTTGTGTCTCCCAGACTCTACACTCATCGATCCTCGTAAATTGCATACACATACACGCTTATGGTATTATAAACGACCTTCAATTATTATTGGAGTGATTTTTCGAAATACTGTCCGATATTTTTCATAGAAATCCGCTGACTAAATTGTATTTCATGATTTTTCGCGATCTTTTTATATGATAGACCCATGGACTAGAAGAGCAAAAAAAATCGGGATTAATTACGAAATTACAGAGCCGAAAAATATGAATTTTCTTCGTCGCAACAATGTAAATTTCGATGACGTTATTAGAAAGATAGAAAAGTATATTATACATAGACGATACATATTTTTTGTAAAAAGCAAAAGTAGTCGCCGGTAAAAGGAAATACAATTCTCAACCGAAGCTACTAATTTGTCGTTGAAGTTTGTGTCGTTGAAACGCAACGAATATTTTTTGCCGATTCAAGCTACGAAATAGTCAACGTTCTTGTCGGCTCAATTTGAAACCGAAAAATAAAGGACATAATTCCTATTGCGTTTCAATTATGCAAACTCCAAATTATGCGATGAACATCGTAATGAATAGTGTCGGAATAAGCGAGTTTAGGGGATCACACAGTTCCGAGGGACTAAAAACTCTTCAAATAATGCAAAAGGGTGTTTGCTGAAAAAAAATTGATCAAATATTGTAAACCTTCTGTTTTTGCGATAAAGCGTCATTCACCTACGAAAGTATTTTACCCTGAATAATACAATGAAGACAATAGTTTATTAGCTTCAGATATAGAATTAAAAAATCCACGAATTCTCTCCGTAAATGTTCTGGATTGAAAAATGTCTGAGATATTGACGACCGTTGAATTTTCATCACTGCGAGCAACCAAATTTTTTTTTCTCCGCGTTCCCAATATTTGTTCGCGACAATATAGGGTGCAAAACTTCTCAAAAAATATGAATATTCGTGGCAATACCCGAAATTTTATTTTCTTATGAACATTTTCATTTTTCACTGAAAGATTCACGAAATCTTCAGAGTAGTACTCCGTTTCTATTGCTCGAACATTAATTTATGAATTTTAGATCTTACCGCATTTTAAAATTTTGGTTGCAAGCTAACGATGGAAATTTCAACGCCATTGAAGTTGAGTGACCCCGGCATTATGCTATTCGTAGTTTTCCTGGCGTCAACCCTGATTAGTAATCGAATCTCGGTGCTATGGAAAGGTATGCCGCGATTGAAACGAGCTATATTTCCTCACGAAAATAGTAATTGTAATAATGAAACGTGTTACGTGCCTTATCGTCTTCTGTTTGTATGCGCGGGAGCAAACAGGAGTCGTTAGTTTGTTTTTTTTTCTCCGTGTTGATTTAAACTGTACGATATTCAACGTTTAAGCCAAAAAGTGTATATAAAAAAATTTGTTTTAGTGATATTTCTGATGAGCTGTTCGAAACAATATTTATTGGACTATTAATCAAAAAAGAGTAAGAAAAAAATGAGTGAACAAAAGAGGAACTCGAACTAAAAAAACTTCCGAAATATGACTTCGATCGACAAACTTTTTTTGCTCACGGGACGACCTTTTACCGTCTTTCTACATTCGTAATTTTACGAGCAGAGCCAATGGTAGAATGTAACAAAATAAATAAATAAAAAATAACGTAAAAACACGGAAGAACAACGGTAAACTACGAAATTTTACATTGTTCCTGTGGCTCCGATTGTTAGCGAGGATTGACGAAACAAAAATTGTGCAGCCGCAGGCAATTGCAACGGATTAAGCACAGATATCTCGAGTACTTTGTAAATAGTATTTATAATGTGTCAACTCACCGATTGTTCGTCTTTAATTTTCGTTCAATTGAGACGTATCGTTACAAACGAATAAATATACCTTTTCCATTCGCATACGAATCAATTATTATAAAAACCACTATTCCTGTCGGTACTCACCACTTTTTTATGAAGCCAAAAATTGCAACGTTCAAAAGGAACGATTTTCTTTTTTTGGTGTATTCGATACATGTGATGACTTTCTTCGAGTTCCATCGGTTCGAATTTCGATCCTTGTATACCGAACAATTAACTTACAAGCAGACGGATTAAACTTTAACGAAAAACTGAATGAGAGATGAATTCTGCATTCTCCATCTCGCTGCATTTTATTTTTATCAAAATATACAAACTCCACAGAGTCTCGCTGTGGTCCACCCGTTTTTGCCGGAAGCTGAATTTTGCGCACAACATACTTTTTGATCTATGCCTTGATACTTTGGTTTTCGATTGTTAAATGTTTACTATTGTTGTTGTTTTTCTGGTTGTTGTTAATTTTATTGTTTTTGTTGTTGTTGCGTATAATGTACCGAATTACTATTCTTCAATGTCTTCAGTTGGATAAACGACTGCCAAATAATAATCTTTGAATTTCCGGTTGACTTTCTGCATAAAACGTAATTTTTACAATCGAAATAACCTTGACATGTCGAATTCAGTAGACAAAACCGAATATTGTTTAAACTTTTGGAATATACCATTTTTGGGAGCGTTCGGTGACACGATATAAAAAATTCAAAACCGGAAGTTGTATTCTTCATAATGACTGTACCTGTTTTGTCTACTTTTTATCAAAATTTAGGTTAGCAAACTATCAAGGAATACATGCGAATAGCGGGAAACGTGAATAAAAAATGAAATAAATACAGAACGTGACACGAGAGTATTGTTTTGGAATCACACTTTTGATAATGACTCAATGCGATTCATTCTCAATATTCCTTCTGTACAATATGGAAGTTTTCTTTTTTTTTTCCTCTTTTCAAACAAGACAAAAATAACGTTGTATACGTAAGTGTCACGTTATTTTTATCTCGTTTTTTTTTGTTACTCTTTGATTTTTGTGTATTTTACACTGTTAATATTAAGATATGAAGAAGCAAGTTTTCTTCATTTTCGTATTGCATTTGCTTCAAGTTTCACTCAGATAGAAAACGCATTGTAAATAATTATGCTTTAAAAATTAGTTAATTTTTTGCTCCGTTTCGCTAGGATTCCAACTGATCATTCCAACCATTTGTATTTACGTAAGTGATAAACCAACTTTTTGAAAATATTTCCATTTCCGTATCCACAATTTTTCATCAAAGAGACATTGATTGATGTTTATTAGCCACCTTAGCTATTTGTTATACATTTTTATTACACTTTTGCTTATAAAGAAAAAGGGAGAGAGAGAGATATTATTTTTTATAAATGACGTTCATTAAATTTTCTATCTTATAACGACTAATCCATACCCTCGGCAATATTGAGAAATAAATAGTGATTGAATTCGTGGTGGAAATAACGTCTCTTTACAATTAATTGAACTTTTCAAACTCACGCATAGTCACCTCTTTTGACAGCTGACAGCAATACGAGTTGAAGTGAGCGCTAATTTTAACTCTAACATTAAAACATTGCCTTCTGAAAAGAATCTGGGCTTTTCGAGCTAATAAAAATGTTGATCGAATATTCATGAAGTTTAGAAGTCAATCGATGGATTACTTGCAGAATCACAATGTTTGAGCTTATCCTGAAGAATGTATCGATATTTTTTTGTTCAATCGCGCCATATATTTCTAATCTAAATACGAAAAACTGCTCAACGTTATTTTTGTTTTCCAATTTCTGTGAGAGACTCACAGGGTACACATTTTTGATACTGATTAATATTATATATGATATATTATAAGAATCAAATTTTCGGTTACTAATGAATACAGACATCGTTTTATTCCTCACAGAACAATGACGAGGTGAATATTATCTACTAAAATATGTCAAAAGTTTATCAATCAGAATGAAAAATAAATTTTAGATATCATGAAGTTCCCAAAACGAGGAAATTTTGCCCTGCGCATTTCGGTCGTGTTGAACGTTTGTGTTTTTCTGTACATCTTTGCACACTCGACATCTTCGAGTCGATGGATCAAAGAAGCTTCGAACAATTGGCGTGGTTCGAACGGGACGGTTTCATCGTCCGAAACTCACGGACCTCCTGAAAAAATTCCGGCATCAACCTCGTATTTAAAACAAAGTAATAATAATTTTTCTGAATCGGCAATCACACCTACGAGTGGAAGTGAGAGGAAAAACTTCAGCGTCGGAGAAAAAAATACGAACAATCGAAATGACCCAACCATAAAAGAATCTGGACCACGGGATAGTAAAAAAGATAGCAAAACGGTGAGATATCCGAGAAAAATGTTGAAAAATTAAGTCCTGGTATTGGGACCTTCAAGAAAAATCTTGTTCTTCCCTAATCCAGTCCACATCCAAAATATGAAAAGTTATAGAACACGATCCTATTCTTGGTATTTGCTTGGAGTATGTAAGAGTTGGATTTACCAAAAAAAAAAACACTTATGTTCTATTCAATTATTTATTAAATTTAATTATACATCTCTACGATGACTATTTGAAAAATCTGATATTACAAAAATGGCCATCTCAAATTTTTAATTTAACCAGAGAGCGGCATGGAAATCTTTGACGCCCCAAGACGCGATATCCTGCAACGAAAAATCGCTCGAACCACGAGTAGCTCAACGGGGGGATTATTGGGTTCTTCACAATTATGTGCCAATGAGCATGAATGTCAAATGTTGGGAAAGCGTGACATACGCCACACACGGAGACTACACTTTTCTCGACAATCTCGAGCCGTTACTCGAAAGATGGTGCGCCCCAATTTCGATAGCTCTTTATGCACCAGGAACGGATTTTCAGCCAACTTTGAATTCGATTAAATATGTGAGAAGTTGCTCCAGTCCTCTTGTCTCTCGGCTGGTCACTTTTCACATTTATTTTGATAGTAAACACGTACCCACAGAAGCAAGTGTTATTTTTTTCTGCTATTATTTTACACTTTATCGAATGTCTTTTCTAGTGCATTGATTACTTCTTCATTACTTCTTGAAGTCGAAGAGACGTTGCCGATGAACGATAGATTGAAAATAATTAAAAAAAAATGGAAATTATTAAAATTTGTTTTATTCAGGTACCACGGAGTGAAAAAATTCTTTCGGAAACTTATAATTGCAGCTTGGCTCCACCGTGGGCAAAAGTTTCCCCCGCTGGGATGTACAAAAACGAAAAAAAACTCCTTTATCCCGTGAACGTGGGTCGGAACATTGCAAGAGAATCCGCACCGACTCATTACATTATCGTGAGTGATATCGAACTCTATCCGAGTCCGAATCTACCGGCAACGTTCCTTCAAATGATAACAAAACAAGATCAACCGGTCCTCTTGAAACCAAATCCAAAAGTATTCGTACTCCCGATTTTTGAGGTTGACGAAAAAAGTAAACCACCGCCCAACAAAACTGCTCTCGTGAGTCCAGTCTTCATTTATTTCTGGTTTAACTAGTCGGTTCGAAATCAAGCTGATTCGAAAATTTAATGATTGTACGAAAAACTTGATTTTTTTACAATCAATGTTTTCAATATTGCTAAGTTTTTTACGGTCCTGTTAGTTCTGTAACATTCGTATACTTGAGACAGAATTGAAAAGAAGGGAACGATAAACACTGCTGTAAACAGAACTCTGATGCTACTGTAAATATTATTCTTTGCAGCACGAAAACGTGGCCATTCTATATTCATCGTTTGCTTGAACGAGAGGAAATGTTTGCTAATATTAAAGTTTTGGTTTATTGCAGATCGCAATGTTGAAAAACGGAACTGCCATACCATTCCATAAAAAACTCTGCGCAGCCTGCCATAATGTGCCAAAAAGTAAAGAATGGCAAGAGACACCACAATCAAATTCCCTTCGAGTGTTTCACGTGGGAAAGAGAACTGGAAAGTTTATACACTGGGAGCCAATATTTATAGGCACGAATAACGATCCGATGTATGATGAGAGGCTAAGTTGGGAAGGAAAAAGTGATAAAATGACGCAAGTAAGTCTTGCCTGAACATAATTAATGTTTTTATATTTTGTTTATTAAGTACAAATCCGTTCAAGTATTCAACTGAGAATATGTAGAATAACTATTAATGACAGCTTCGTTTTTTCTTTTTCTAAATTCTTTTGACATATTAATGACTTCATAATTTTTCAGGGTTACGCGCTTTGCGTTTTGGACTACGATTTTTTAATTCTGGACAACGCGTTTCTCGTGCATCGTCCAGGTATAAAGATCCCGAAGAAGGACCCACGACGGGATTCTGTGGCTGAAAAGATGAACGTGCTCATCAAGAAGGTAATCCTTTCAGAGCTCAAGGTCATGTATGGAACGAGAAAAGATTGCGCGGTGTAACGGTGCACGCCGCCGTTGTTTTCATTCGATGAAAAAATATGAAATCGCGATTTTTCTGGAGGTTCGAATCCACAGCCAACAAGTTGAATGAAACGTCAAGAGGAACGTGACTCTTGAATCTCTTCAAAAAACCTATACGGTTGATATCTTTGGTATTGATTTTCTCAATCCATTGCTCAACTTAAATCATTTAATTGATTTGATAAAAAATCAGAATAGCATGTTTGCTGGTATTCCGAACGAGACTGCGAATATATAGAATGGCTGCCTTAGCTTAAGAAGCTTCGACAAAATGTCAACAAATGAAGGAACATTGTGTAGTTATGTTGCGTCGAGTCACACGGGGAAAAAAAACATCGTCTGCACTGTAAATAAGGTGTACAAGTACCTTGATAACTTGTATTTCATCACAATCGATAAACAGCCGATATATAATTCAATCCTCGTGTAAGTACAGTGTCTCTCAGACTCTACACACATCGATCCAACACACACACACGCACGCACGCATATTATAAATGACCTCGAATCGTGAATTATTGAAATAATGTTTTCAAAATGTATGTATTGTTTCCGTAAAATGTAGTCGAACTTTTTTGCGATCTTTCTATTTGATAGACCTATAGACATAAGCAGCGAGAAATTTTATTTTTTTGTCTGTCCCAACAATTTAAATATTAATAATAAATAATAAGGTTATGACATATAATGAAGTATTTTATACATACAGACTATGTATATTTTTTATAAAAAGTATACTCGGATGTCGGTAAAGGGACATGGCACTCTCAACTGAAGATACAATATTTTTGTTGAAAGACGACGTATGTTTTTGCTGATCCAAGCTACGGAATCAACGACATCTTAGTTATGAAATCAATTAGAAACCGAAAAACGAAGAAAATAATGAACATGCAAATAAAATTGTTGGTTATTGTTCGTTTGAAAGCATTGCAACACTTGGCAGAGTGTCTCAGTTTTGTTTTCGAAATTTTGTCCGATCGACAAATCAATGTCAGGGTTAAAATCCAACATTACTCCAAGTGAACGAATAATTTTCAGTATCAAATTTTAGTTGATGACGTTTTTGCATGATTGTTATAAAAAAAATAATCATTCGTAGGTTTCCAAGAGTTTTGTGAAGTTTTTGTAGAAATGAAAACGAAAATTTGAGTGTCAAGTTTTTCAAGTAATTGTTGCACATTTATTTGTTGAAATTATTAGTCACTTAATATTGTAGTACTATTTATAATAAAAAATCTGTATTCGAAACGTTTAAAAATCGTCAAATTATCAGTCAAAGTTAGTTTTTTCAACGACTAACAAAAAATATGTTCGGTGACAGCTCCCCAAACGTTGGTATCGTGCTAAAGGTTTAAAAATAATGCCGCACAATGTCTACATTAATTCAACGTCGTTGCGTTTATTGAATAAAGTAGAAATCTTTGGTAATTGGAATTGATCGAACGAAATACGAACGAAATAAGTATTTTCCTCAAAAAACATGAAACGTACGTTGTGAAGATTTCTCTGTCAAAAAAAAAAGAAAAAACGTTAGAACGTTATACAGATTTATCACAGATGCATTTGCTAGTGACGCAAATCGATAAATCAAAGAATGCGTTGAATATTTCGAATCTCATATAAAAATGTCCAGATTTTCCGTCTAAATCGTTGAATTTATCGGACTTTGTAGTCCGTTGTATCAACTACTGGTTCATACAATCACGTACAATCACGAATTAAAAAATCTCATTTACAAGTTATCAAGTTTCGCCGGAATCATTAAAGAAATTTCAAACTTTCTTTTCCATCCATCCAGACTTCAACGACAAATAGAAAAGCGATCCTATCTTCTAAATTGTACAGTTCACTTAACACCTACACAGGGAAATGTAAACAAAAAATCACGATTTTTTTCTTGTTCTCGTTGTTGTAATTCGTTGAACTTTACAGCGAGTTCGCAAGTCTCGCAATTATTGTCTGTCACAGCGAATTATCTCAGGAAAAGATTCTAGGTCATTGGAACGTGATGTGAACTTTTTTGTATCCGAGTATTTGCAAGATTCAAACAACGGAGCAAACTCGCGTTTATGAACAAAAAATCTTGACGTTCATGAATTGTAACTATTGTTCCGGATTATTAAAATTTGTCAGTTTTTTAATGTTTTGTTTGGTTTTAATGGAGCCAACAAAGAAAAATCGTTAAATTTTGACTTTCAATGGCGCTCCGATGAAAGTTCTTACCCTTATACAAACAGAATAATTAATAGTGATTAGTATCAATGGAATGAAATAGAATTGATGGAATGAGAGAAAAGTTTCAAGTTTTCATTCTACTGAACGTTTCATTTAAAACCTGGACATTTTTGTACGGAAGATTCCATCTTTCTAGTGAGATTTTTTTAAAAATTATTCGCTGCATTAATCAAAATGCAAAACCCCTTAACATAGAATATGAAGGAACTTTTAATCAACTCGTTGGTTATTGGCAGTCTGTTGTTTCGGCATTGCCAAATTAAAAGATTTACGAAATTCTCTCAATTCCTTCAACAATAATTCTCTATGATCACGATCGTGTTTTCTCTGTATTTCAAATTGACGCTCCATCCAACTATGATGTTGACGTTGAAGCAATTTTTCGTGTCTCAATAACTGAGCCATGACGTATCGCATGGTTCTAAGAGTCGACGAATCTTTTTTCGCTTTTGGAGAATAAGGATTTGCACTGTTTTTCCGCAATTTATGCCTTGTCGGTCTTAATCTGGAAGAGTCATGTCGGTTCGGCGATTTCTGGGAGGGGACATTTCTTTTTTCCTCGCTACTTGCCTCTTTGCTTTGACCGAAAACGTTCCAAGTATCTTTCCCCGTTTGTTCGTCAATCGACAAGGCGATCGAGTCCTCGTTTGAATCCTCTTCATCGTTGGATCCATTTGTCTCTTCGTTAATGTCGTAATTTTGTATCCTCAGTTTCCTCTCGACACTCGATTCGTTTGCACCCTTGACTGCCGACCCTGGTTTCTCGTCATCACCAGGGACCGCGGAATCTTCGCCTGCAAGAACGTAGAAATATCTGTTTATTCATATTCCTCATTGGATTTTCTGTTGTTGGAATACAACATAATTGTTTTTTCTTTTTCTAAAAGTCTTCAAATTTCGTGACTGCCAATGTTTTTAGCTTTTGTTGCTTCAACAATTTTTTTAGTGTGTATAAAAGAGTCCGAAAAATTAGACTTTTTTTAAAAATGATTGTGTCGTATTAATAAGTAGCAAGAATTGATAGTAATTATGAGATGAACTGTAAATTTGTTTTTACACGAACATCAACGATTCATTTTTTGAGTATTATTTTAGAGAACCAAAAGAAAAAATAGAAATATAGAAATGAAAAGAATAGAATTCGGCAAAGGGGGCAAGAGTCAAGAATGATAATCCAAATGAAACGTTACATTACCACATATTGTTTCCACCGGCATCCACATTTGGCTACTTTCAGAATCAGTATCGCTGCTTCTCTGAAATCTTGGTAAACTAGCTAGCTGTTCGTCAGGCATAGTGTTGTAATAAGTACGACCACCAAGAGGTTCCAGAATAACTTCGTGATCAGTTTGGATCTGTTCGGAAATTCTGTCGCTGGGGAATTTCGAATCAAGATGAGATTTTTCGTAAATTTCATTGAGTTTGTGAAAGAAAGGGCACTTGGCGATAGCCATTTTGGTACAACCAGCCCTGAGGCATTTGTAATAGCTCTTGCGTAAATTTCTCAACTTGATTTGTATTTGCATAGGCGACCGAGGGAAGCCGCGCTGGCGAAGGGGTTCAACAATTTCTTGAACAACCTCTAAAGACAATCGGTGAGCGATATGATGAGTGAGATTCAAATCTTGAAGGAGCGAGAGCATGAGCGATGTTTCTACATCGGACCAAGCGCGACTCCTGGAATGTTTGGTTTTTCCAACTGTTGAATTTGGTTCATCGTCGCTGGATTTTTTTTCCTCCATCAACAAACTCTTGTCATCGTTGGATGAAAATTTATTTTTGATAATATCAGAAGTCACACTGTCCTCGGCAGGTTGGGGCTGAAGAAGAGTATTTTTTATTTTCTCTAGTTTCTCTCGAACCTCTAACGAGGAACGATGGCAACCTTTTCTTTTCATTGCTTGTGAAATCTTTGATACATTTTCAGTCTCTTCGACCAGCGATTCTTTAATTATTTTTTGTATCACACTGGTCTCAGTGTTCGACCAAGTGTCCGATCGATCGCTGTCATAATCCAGTTTTATTTTAGGTACCAGCCGCAATGCCTCGTTTTGGTCAATCGACTTACATTCTTTGCTTTCTGCAAGAGATTTCATCTGCGCTTTGAGAATATTTTCTACTCGATTGGGTGTCGTGCGCAAAGCTTTTTCTATTTGCCCTTTGGGTCTCTGGTGCATTAGTTTATGAGAGATTTTTCGAAGTCTCTGACCTGGCGATAAGCCCAATTGTTCAGCAAGGTAAACTATTATCTCCGTCTCTGCCTGTTCTGCTCCCTTCAACGTATCGCTTGAAGTCTCTGCCTCAATGCTTATAACTTTATCGCTATAAATTTCTGACAGCAAATCGTAGTAAGGACATTTTCTACGAGCGACTTCCGTACTTTCTTGTCTTTTACAAGTCAAATAACTCATTCGTAGATTCTTTAATTTACCAGTTATTTGAAAAGCTGTTCTTGTAAATCCCATCAAAGGCTCAACTAATTGACCTAATTGTTTACCCGATGGAGAACCCTTCATCAAATTGTTTTTCTTTATCGTATTGAGAAGATCAATTACTTCTTCATTTTTCCAATTGTTACCTCTGCAAGTTTCTTCCCGTGAATTCCAAACTAAATTCGCCATTCTTTTAATCTTCACACAGAAACTTGTTTTGAGGTTATCAATCACTTTTGTTCATTTTGCGAGATTATCGATCTTCGGGACCACGAGTCTTATTTTTTAGTTACTAATTTATTACCACTCGAGTTCATCGCGAAATATTTCGTTAGCATTTCCCAATTTTTCAGAGTTATTCCTTGAGGTTTTATTCTTCTATTTACAAGACGAACTGACACACCATTGCAGAGTGAAACGATCCAACTGGTTTTCGATATTTTTCACATAATAACTTGGCAGTTCGTTCGTTTCTAGTTCTGTAAGGGTAACTTTTATACAGAAATTGCAGTCTTCGTTGAGTCATAGGATGAAATTATAAACAAAAACTTCTTTGTTTACTATAATACCCAGCAAACAAAATGGTCGTAGTACCAGTACCATATAACCTGATAATTATTTTTTGGAGAAAGGACCTACTTATTTAGGTGGGTCCCGACCACCAGGAGGGCGGATTAAACACCCAAGTAAAATCCTTGGTATCAGCAGGAATCGAGATCTGAGCACGCTACCCGCTGAGCCACTGTCACCCCCTGATCGTACGCCTGATGGTTATTTGGGTATCTGGGTATGTCATAGTCATTTTTACCCGGTGAGGTTTTGCATCGCCCCCCTATCTGCCGAGTAGTGACATCAGGTGAATAATAACCGAGATAATCATCAACACAGGACCCTGCTATTGTTTAAACATTTTCATGCATATACTCGTTCATTTCAAAAGATAAACAGATATAGCTGGCGATCAGAAAAACTTGTGCTGAAATATCAATATTCCCTTTCGCAATAATATCCTATCAACAACATTCCATAAATGTTTAAAAACTATATGAACATTTTTGCAGAAACTTTATCTTTACTATTACATATTAACGACATGATATTTTTACCGTGTTATTTTTCGAATTAACTAAAAGTTATTTATGAAAAATGCATCACTCAGTCTGTTTTCGATAAAAAAATTTAGCTGTCTTTCACTTTTAAGATTCATCACTGAAATTTAAACAATATATTTTGAAACAAAAATAGAGGAACCGCATTGCAAAAAAAAAATCGTCTACTTGAATATTTACGTTTTTCTTTATCGTCAATTGTTATTGAAACTGGAAACACACACAAAACAAAAGATGCATCCAAAAGTTTTTCTCGCAGGCGCTTTGCAAGCAACGGGTTCATCTCAAAACTTCATATTTTGTCAGTGTCCGTGCGACTGCGACATCTCCAACAGTTTTCAAAAATTTTCATTGTCTCCTTCAATTGTCAGCGGACAGCGAAGGAACATTAATTTTGACAAAAATTGCCAAGAAAATTTAATTTCGAAAGGAAAAAATACAACTGTATTTTGGTATACTCGCTTTTATAGCTAAACACTTTATTTTTCTACTGACTATAACATCTGTCGAACATATGAAGCAACAGCATAATACTTTTCTTCAAATTTTATCATTGTTTGTTTAAGTCGATCGATCGCCTTGCCGCATGTGTGAACATTGAGAATTCAATTTCATGAAGTTTCTAGATAAAAGAATCAGTACACAAAAAAAGTTTAAAAAATTATATACATTGGTACCATTCAATTGAGACAAACTTCCGGGAACTTAAAAAAATGACATTTTTCTACAGAAACTAGGTTGATGATCTATTTCATTTATTTATTCATTGAAGTATCACGGGGTAAAACACATTCATATAGTCGGCGAATATACAACAACCGAATAATAGAAAAACCGAATAACCATGAAAATGGAAATAAAAGTAGTATTAATAAAGTAAAAAAAAAAAAAAAAAAAAAAAAAAGTTAATAATTTTTCAATTCGTAACATTAATGACAGCACCTTCACTTCTTTAAGGCAGTTGCACAATTTCGTTCGAGTTATAATTTTTTTTTTTTTTTTATACAAGGTTGTTGAGATGGAAACCGAGTTTTTCTTGAACTCAAAATCAAATTTTTAAGATTCTCTTTGATGAGAAGTATAGAAATATTTAGAACTAAGGACAGAATTTTATTTATTTAGGAATTCTGATTTAAGGAGCAGCTCGAAATTTGGTCTATATAATATCCGAACTTTATGATGTAAAGCATCATGGGAACTCAATGACTTTTTTTATTCTTTTCTTTTCTTAATTATTGGAATCGGCTCAATATTCGTAGACAATCACTGAATGTCAATTTTCGGCTCGGTTATAAACTATAAAGGACTTTCGTTGCATTCCGACGACGCAAGCTTCAACATCATCGAACTTTCGGTCAGGGATAGTACGTGGAAATTCTTATATTCTCCGAGAAAGGTTGACTCGTCAAAGTTCCAATTAAACTGACATCAAAAGCTGCATCACTCGATATGAGGAAACAAGATATTGTAGGATAAAATGTTGAAACGGAAAAAAATACTTGCCGCTCAAAATACAGTTACCATTATTTGTTTTAACTTTGAAGTTAGGCCAGTGTCGAGTATCAATAAGAAACAGATAACGTCGAACGGGGATCTTCTACGTTGTAGAACAACAGAATATATTTTTGTAGATTGACACAACTGTATACATTACGACCTCGAGGAAAAGTTTAATTTTTTTGGCACAATACTTAACTTACATTCTACGCATAATCGTCGATAATGCTCTTGAGGAAAAAATATTTGTTTCCTGTTGTCAGGTTCGTAGCAGGAGTCGCTTTACTCCTTATTTTTTACATTAAATTTATTATAACAAAAAAGAACTTTTCCGACGTCACCACTTCGCCGTGTACGACGTGTAACAAAAAGAAAAAAAAGAAATGAGTTTTTGTGGATTAATAGGAAACTTTGTATCTCCGGGTTTTAAGGGTCACTGAATTCTTATATGGCACGAGATTCTCAAAATTCACAATGGTGAATAAACATGCCCAAATTGTTCGGATTACCATAGAGTTCAGAACCCCAGAAGTTTGTGGGTTCGTTATATCCGAGTTTCCTTTAATTCAAAATAGCGGATCCAAGTCGGAGGATCGAAATTGTTATAATTTTTTGAATTTACATGGAATTCAGTTCCTTCGAGTTTTTGGGGTCGCTGACACCGAATTCTCAAATTCCGAATCATTAAATTCTAAAAATTCCAAAATGATCGATCAAAATATTACAGAAAAAAAAGTGTTTCTAATTACGTTATAAGTTGCTATAACACCAACGCCAAAATGGGTTACATATGTTTGTACAAATATTGTAAGTTTCGTCTATCACTATATTACATTTTGATAGGCTCGTGGTTATGAAACTTCTGTTAATTTACTCAAGTGCCTTAACATTTGTTTAATTCCTTATCAATCCATCCAGTCATCAATTCTCGACTGCCAAGACCTATAAATACAACTCGATTGATGAATCTTGATCATAATCGTTGAAAATGTCGAAAGCTCTAATAATCCTTTGCATATCCCTCGGCGCCTTGGTAAGTCATTTAACTCAATTTTATAAGAGCGACGAGAACTAGAATATAATTTTATTTTTACTTAGATTTCTGTACCTTTCACAACACAACAGCCTTGTAAAACGTTTGAAAAACATTGATATGAAAATTCAACTGATTTCAATAAATGAATTCAGACAAATTTGTATGAAAATGTAGTAATTTATTTTATGTAATTAAGTAAAATTCTACTGAAATGAATTCGTTTAAAAAACCAGTGTACGTCGTAATATACTCGATTCAATATACAACGAGTTTGACTTAAAATCTGACGTGATATTGTTCGAAATAATAAATAAATTCTATGAGAAAAATATTTATTTGCTTACGAACATGGGTCTCCCAGGCCCCTTTGGAGATTTCGCTTTTCTGACAACTTCAGTTGATTATTTTTTTGCTTTATTATCTCAAAAATAAAATTTACGAATTACTTTTCCGTTCAGTATGTCTCTATCCTGAACATTTCTCCAAATTTATTTCGAAGCTCGAAGTCGAACGATCATTTATGAGAGTGTTTACTCACATACTTACAATTTATTTGTTTTTTGCGACTCCATCCCATGTTTTTAACCCCGCTTTTTCTCCCACTTGACTGTTCCTTTTCCTTCGAGTGCCTGCCCAGAGTGTTGCCCACAGACACTTTTTCCTAATACACTACGGTATCGCATTTCCAAGAAGGCCAAGGGAAACTGCGGAAACCCTGGCCGATACTGGCGGCAGTATTTAAACTGAGTTTCAGTTGATTAGGATCATCAGAAACTCAGAAAAACTACTCCCCGCTCAGCGATTGATACGCGGACCGATGCATGGCTAAGCTCTCACCCAACCATGTACCGGCTTCACTCGAGGCTGCTTTTAACTTCGTGATCGCCGGAGCCATACTATGTACACCAAGCTCGGAGCTATCGCCGTCGGATACTTATGAATAAGTTTCATGTATCAATGATTATATGCAATTATATGATTTCTAGGTTGCTGTTGGGTATGCACAAGAAGACACTGACGAGCTAAATGTATTGGAGGATCTAGAAAATGAATCGACCGAAGAATCACTGACTGCAGCGGTTGCAGCAAAGAAACCAATATCTCTGGCTTTTTTGCCTACATTGGATGATATTGCGGAAGGTATGCGCAACGCCGCAAAAAAGCATGAACTTGATCTTGCGAACAACCTTGCAAAAACTATGACCACAGCTAAAGACGTAATTAACGTCATAAACGCCACGATGAACTTTTGGCAATACGAACATCAGCTTTGGGTTATGAATAACGGGACTGCGGTACGTGAAATAAATCTATTGTTATTATACAGTGTTCCAGATTGATTGGTTAATAACGACTCAACTTATGCAATGGAAAAAAATTGCAATGGAAATTTGTCCTCGATTTTATTGGTCCTGTGCATTTTGACTCTATTGCTCATAGTTTCGTTACTGTGTACCCTGAAGATCATATTTGCAAAAACTTTGGGTCGGCATTCAGTCTTGATATCAATTCATAGTATTGACCATTCAACCTGCTGTGACGGAACAACAGCCAGAATAATGAGCGAGGAGTTCTGTTTGAAAAGTTATCAAAACGTTGAAAATTCATTTCTTATATTTATCATAATATACATAATAAAATTCAAATCTTAATCGAAATATTCTCAGCAAATTGCACTCTAAAATCGCACGGGTTATTTTAACACGCACAAGTGCCCAAGTATGTTGAGCAAATTACAGATTTTTTGTCGCACTGTAAAACGTACGCAAAGTGACTACGGAAAGATTCAATTTCCTGATGGCGTGAAACATCGAACACATTCAATATGTATTTAATGAAGTTTCTCGTTTTAATTGCACAAAAGCATGAAAGTATGTTAATGTAAACGTGTCACGATTTGTAGAACAGTATTGATCCGATTTTTAGAGTCTTTAACAAGATTTTTCACAACCCGTTAGGAATTTGATATTTTAGATATTCCTACGAAAGCAACTAAAGTTTGTTACACTATTGTTATTGTTATGACACGTTCATTACAGATGATTCGTGTTGTGGACTAATTCGCAATTACGGATCGTATATACATACGAGTAATAAATAAAAACTAATAAAAATTAATAATTATTATTATTGTATTTCAAAATTTGGTCACGTATAGAAGGCGGATAAATACCAAGCGGATAAGGCTAGATACCCAGGAAAAGATTTTACGAAATGCGATAAGATATTCAGCAAAATTGTAGACTTCTTGAATAGAATAGGAAACGGTTTCTATGAATGCCACCACCACTACGACAAACATCTTTTATATTTGGCCACAAAAATCCATGCCTCGGCGCAACCAGAACTCAAAGTGTTGAGGGCTGTTAAGGAAACCGACTGCAAGGTCAGCTCAGCGAACGACGACTCTTCCAAGACCGAGGCTCTCAAATGTTTGATAAGTGTAAGTAAAAAAAAAAATTTCTGATTAGTTGTATTTTGAATTTTTATTTTGTTCTAGTTTGTTCTGAATATTTCTCCATCGTTTTATTATTATTTCGTGCGGATGTTTTTCATTTTTTT
>JACEOJ010005776.1:0-55311 GCA_013761285.1 Campoletis sonorensis | reverse complement strand
GCTGTCAAATGTACTTGTCCCGAGACTCTACCGAGTCTCTTGATAATAAAATTCTGGCAATCATAATCACAAGGGAAACAATTGAAGACCATATTGTTGCCTACAATCGCGTTTTTAACCTGATTTTTTCGTTGAAATAAGTATCAACGAAAAAAACTTTAGATTAACCGATTGAAAAGAGAAAACATTATCAAATTTAATAAGCAAGTTCTAGAAAAAAAAATCTAGTTTCAGCTGCTAATTGTTTTTTCTTTTCGATAAAAAAATTAACATCTGTTTTGAAAAGAATCAATAAACAAATTTATGAAATTTGAGAAAAAAAAGAATTCGACCTCAAGAAAGAATCATTTTCATCAGACAATCGGTAGTGGATCAGAAGCGTACTCTCGTAGATTTTCAAACTGAGTGAAACTCATAAAAATGTATGTTTCATAAACATAAAAATGTAAAATAAAATATTACGCTAAGAAAATAATGAATTATCGATTATGCTGAGTACGTTTTGCGCTGGAACGTAAAAAACTTATACATAACATCACAATGTAAAATACATGTTTTTAACTATCAATAATTTTCATTTTCATGACTTTTCTCGAAATGGCTAGAGAGCAATGAAAAGGAAAAAGATTATTGGCTATGAGAAACTTTGACGACTCTTCATGTTCGAGCTATTCCTGGTATTTTGGTTAGGGACGATTTGAAAAAAAAAAAAAAATCAAATTGTTGGAGGATAATCGAATCAAATTTACCCTGGCTTATTATACTTCCTGTAAACCTGAGAATGTACAAATTTATTTCTCCTTGAGAGTATACTCTCTTAGTTACCGCTCCGCGACTCGATTTCGTTTGGCTTATGCGTATTGAAATTATTAGTTCGAGCCAGTAGGTCGTCTCGAAAAGACTCGCGTGTTTCCTTCCAAGTTATAACTACATACGAGTACACTTACCTGTCCATTGAATTTAAACCAAGTTACGAATTGTCACGTAAATCGATTATGAAGATGGAAGTTCTTCAAAGTTCCAACGCAAAAAAAAAGTTAGAAATTGTCACGTTAATCAATTACGAAGACAGAAGTTATTGAAAAAAAAGTTGTGCAAAACAAATTGTTAAAAAAAAACTGTTAAAAAAAAAAGTTGTTCAAAAAAGAAGGATGAAAAGAAAAGTTACCAATCGTCACGTAAATCGATTACGAAGATAAAAGTTGTTTAAGGTTTCAACGCTAGAAAAAAGTTATAAATTGTCATACAAATCGATTACGAAGATAGAAGATGTTCAAAAAAAGAAAATTATTTTTAAAAAAGAAATAGTTCAAAAAAAAAGTTTTTCAAAAAAAGAAAAGAATTTAAAAAGAAGTTGTTGAAAAAAAGTTACAAATCGTCACGTAAATCGATTACGAAGATAGAAGTTGTTCAAATGTCCAACGCAAAAAACAGAAAGTAATTTGGATTCATTAGTTAAGGAGTAATGAAAGAAAACAAAAACATTAACATTGAAAATTCAGCGAAAATGAGAAAACAGGAAATTCCGTCAGCCACTTTGGTCGAATTCTGTGTCGTTGAAAAAACTCCTTGAAAAAAAAAAAAAATCCAGGATCATTCGACGTTCAGGTGCTGATAAAAATTCATTTTTATTGCTGCTGTGAATTATTCAGATCGCAATTTCCTTGCGATTCCTTGCTTCACAAGTTAGTGTGCACCCTGAGGCGTTTATTAACCGTATAAGCAAACGAGAAAACACACCTCGCCGAGTTTGTAAAGTCTCCTTTATCGTAGTATAGTATTTTCAGGGTCGAGGATACACTCGCGAATCGGTAGTTTACGAGTAAGCTCAAAGTTTTCTGTGAATCGATGCAAGTGGGAGTACAAGTTCGTAATGAAATACACGAGTTCACCACGAATGTATCGTGATAGTTATCAGCCTCGAAATTTAACGTATGTAAACATCTGTTTGTCTATTTTGCTAACAAAACAATTATTCCTCTACGAATAAACCCTTTTGCGATGTCTGAAAGCATTCGGGAGAATAAGAAGCACTACTTGTCCCAAAAATTCAATCTAAACAACAGAAATAGTTAGATTATATAATTCTGAATAAACAAGTCCTTATCCATTTTTATCTCCGACAAAAGGATAATGAAATATGTCAATTTAACTGTGGAGACCTATCCGGAGAAGCGAAAAAAGTAAATGGGAGTGTCGAGTGATGCAGAGATCACGTTCCGACCAATCCACAGTGTTAGCCAGTGAGGGGCGGTGCTTCCCTACTCGCGATGCCTTTTCTTCACATCGCACTGGATTGGCTGTCACGAATTCTTCGATATCTCGTGAACATTTAAGCGGAAAGAAAAATAACTAAGAAATTTTTCCTTCAGAATTTTGCAATCTACTAGAAAGGCTGGTTACTTTTTAAGGGGGCAGGTGGCACGGAGAGAATTTCCGTGTTGAAGCACAGAATTCAACGACCATTACCAACAGTTCGGAAAAGGACTTTCGACTTATAAAAATGCAATGAATTTGTATTTTTATTTTTTCATCCATATTTGCTCTTCTTATTATCT
The DNA here is from genome assembly GCA_013761285.1 of Campoletis sonorensis. Classification (NCBI taxonomy): domain Eukaryota; kingdom Metazoa; phylum Arthropoda; class Insecta; order Hymenoptera; family Ichneumonidae; genus Campoletis; species Campoletis sonorensis. Next base: position 52,753 of record JACEOJ010005776.1, on the reverse strand, counting down.
CATCTTATCTTGTTTATATCGAAAGATTGTTTTTCAGTTTTTCTCACATACAAAATGGTTTGCGGGCATAAATTAATGAAGAAAAGTTGTTTCGAATTGTCTAAAGAACATCATACTCCAAATTCGAGCACATCCAAGGTAATATGTACTTGCTGTATAATCACAAAAGCTGCGAACATTTTTTTCTTTAGATTTTTTTGAAAAACCATATGTAGCTTCTTTGATTTTGCATAAAAACGTATGCAAAGATTTAAAAGGCTTCACCATGTAGGAGCCAACATTTTTATTGATGAAAATGTAACTTTTAACACGAGCTCTTATGAGAGACTATCGAAAATTGTGATTTTTACCAATTAGTATCTGAACTTCCACTTGGTGAAACCTTCTAAAACTTATTACACACGTGCATATGACATTAAAGAAGATTTATCCAATTTTTCAACAAAATCTTAAGAAATTAATATAACGATAAAACTATCTTAACGACTCTCACACAAGAATTATTATAAAATATCGAATGATTGCTGAATGAACTGCAAGGAGGCGGTGCTAGTCGTTGTATCTAATAGTGAGTTGGCAGCAGTGCTCCGAACGTCTGTTACGATATCCTTAACTGAAACGAACACCGGACACACGTAGAAGGCATGCAGTGTTGCCACATTTATTTTCCAGTTGCGGCAGAATTACGTTTCCAACCAAAAACTTTCTTTCTTTTTGGCGTTCTCACATTTATTGTTGAAAAACGAAACAGTGAAACTTCATAAATCATAGTCTTCTCATTCACAAATATTTAGTGAAATTTCCACTATTTTGGCCACCTACCCCCTTAACCTCCAAATTTTGGAGCCTGGGAATGTATGGAAAAGGTAGAATTCGTTATTCATGAAGAACCAACATGTTAAAAAATGGAAGAAAACATTAGCGACACATGTGGTTGCCAACGAGAATTCGTCACAAGTATTCCATGAATTAATTTACAATGAATGAAGAATGCAAACAAATGACATCGAAGTGCTAAACAATTGAAGAAAAAAGAAGAGTCTTAACAGAAAATTACGGGCTATTCTCCATTGATTTTTTTTTCATTCTTTGCTTGTTTCATTCTTTTGGCTTTAACGTACAAGTGTATTATATAAATAATAATCGCTCACGAGCATATCGAACAGCATTTGAGATACGGGTACACTGTAATTCCAATGCGTAAACACGTGCCAGTGCTTCGCACTGAGGTAGGTCCGCTCATAATGACCATCTTTAATGACAAAACATCCGATAAGGAGAGCACCAACTCGCACTCTCGAGCAATGCAACGAAACGTGTTGTATATAATGACGATGACTCGATCCAGTTCAAAGTCGAGACTCACAAATCTCTCTCAACTCTCTCATAACGTCACGACTTTTTTATTTCCACTTGAGATTATATACATACGTATACAAGATTTGGAATCAGCAAGTCTTTCCTTTGACAAAATGTTCATTATCGTTAATCAATCCAGCATGCCTGAGTCAATGGCGAATCATTAACAATTGCAAAATTATCTGCTATTGTCAATATTTATTTTTTAAATTTACAGCTCAAGATTTGTTTTTGAATGAACCAACGAAATCAAAACATCATTGTTATCATAATTTTATCAGTTTTTTTCGAAATTTTTTATTTAAAAGACATCCTGATGCACGAGGGGACAGTGACCCTGTTCAAAATGAAACTAGAATTTCATATGCATCCACAGATTAGAACACAAACGAGTTCAATGAAGGACTTGACCCGATTCATTTCACCAGGATCTAATCAGGATGGTGACGCTTAACACAATTTTCGCCCTCATCAAGATGTCATCATCATGTTCCAATCAGCATGTTCTAATCAAGTTCCAGTCAGGATATTATGATCGTGTCTCAATCAGGATGTTCGAATAAAGTTCCAATCAGGAATCCGCCATTATGTTCGAAGAAGGATGTTCTATAATCAAATTCCCATCAGTATTTCTAAATCAGTTTCCAGTTATCATTATTTCATCAGATTCAGGTCAGGTTCATTGAAGGACCTGGACCCGATTGATCATATCAGGACCTAATCAGGATGGTGACGCTTAACACACTTTTCGTCCTGATCAAGACTCCATCATCATGTTCCAATCAGGATGTTCTAATCAAGTTCCAATCAGGATTTCATCATCATGTTCCAATCAGGATTTTATCATCATTTACCATTCAGGACGTTCTAATCAATTTCCGGTCAGGATTTTGTCATCCTGTTCCAATCAGCATGTTTGAAACAAGTTCCAATCAAGAATTCGTCATTATCTTCCAGTCAGGATGTTCTATAATCGAGTTTCAGTCATGATTTCAAACTCAGTTTCCAGTTATTATTCAATCTTATCAGATTCTAGTCAGATATCTTTCTTGATCAGATCAATTGCAAAATTCAGACATCGACTGCGTGCGTTCTAGCTCCGACGTTATTCTGATCATTTAGGAATAATATGGCGTATTATTTTTTCACGAAAATCGTAGCGGTTCTAAATGTCCATTAAAATATTTTGATTCAATTACCCTGCATAATGAATCTTTCTAAATTCCTTATATTTTTCAAATAATTATAATTGGCAATTCTTTCGTATTTCACGAAGATTTTTGTTAGAACTTTGAAAAACATGCTTAACTATTAGTAAAGCCTACGAGTATAATGCTTATGATTCGTTGCACTTTGATTAACACGTTTGCCACACTCATTTGCGTCATTCATTCGTCAAGGACTCTATAAAAAGTTGCGACTATTCTTTGCTGAAAAAATCAACGTATGACATAAATTTTCAAGGTTTTTGTTCGGTTATAAAAAAATGTTAATATTTATTATCGATTGTTAGAAGTGTTTTATCATCCTTTCAAATGTTTTGTCTTATGTTGTTGTAATTGTATATTCACTAATGTATAATAGTATTAAATGAAATTCTTTCGTACGAGGATTCGTAAAAACTTGGAAATACGTGACCAGTCGCAAGCCAGTGAAAGCGTACACATCGTTCGAGCCAACACACAACGTGATTTTGATAACAGACCTCGTATAGCAGTTAATCTGTTAATACACGAGAGGCTGAAAATTACTCCCTTAGGAATAATTCTGTGCCCCGTGTACCAGTCGTTTAACAATCTAAAACTTTTCATTTTCAACGCGTAATAAATCGATAATGCATCAATATTCACTATCAAGAGACTCGGTAGAGTCTCGGGACAAGTACATTTGACAGCTCTGTCTGTCGTCTGCTTGCCCGAGGCTCGCCCGAGTATATTATATCTGAATAAAACGATTCGCGGTGGTGAAGGTAAAAACTGAAAGTCATTTTCTCGAATTAAGAAGCTCAGGAGAAAGATGATGACTCGAAAATTGAACTGTAGACTAATTATGAAAAAATCTTTTGATTGAGCCTTAAATCAGCACGAATGATGTCGTATTCGCTGAGAAAAAACTTTGCACAGGCTCAAGATTATGCTAAAAATATCAACACATCGGAAGATCGACGTGTCTGTATACGACACACCGAAAGGCCTTTTGATGCCATCAAGTTTCTGAATGGTCGCGACTAACGACATATTCCTATCCATATCGCTAATGTGTCAGCTGTTGCATTTGGCGGTAGGTTTGACAGTGTAAAATGCGAGGCGTGTAAACAGCGTTTTTTGTGCAGACTTCTCGCAGTTCCGTCGTGGGCAAAATTTCAACTAATTTGTACGTCAGAGTCGCAAATTTGTATCCGAGTGTTGACAGACGGTAAAGCCGCAATAATTTACGTAAAAGCAAATATCAGTTCGACCATTTGAAGTACATATTTTTCCTCACGTGCAATTAGCTCAGAACTTTATACTCGGCGGGTTTCGGGGTCGCTGATTACAAATCTGCACTCAAAATTTAGAAATTCAATACAACAAATCCAATATGGCGGACCACAAATGCAAAACCTGTTTCATGAAAGCAAAATATGGTACGCGGAGGTTTTTAATTTTGCCGATTTCAAATTTGCATCCAAAACTTTAAAATTCATAATGACGAATCCAACATGGTGGACCATAAATTCAAAAGTTTTTTTATGGAAGCGAAAGTTGGAACGCAGGGGTTCTCGGATTCGCCGATTAGAAGTCTGCATCCAAAATTTCGAAATTCAAAATGGTGGATCCAACATGGCGGACTATAAATTCAAAAGTCTTTGATGGAAGCGATAGTTTGTATTCGGAGGTTTTCAGGGTCGCTGATAACAAATCTTACTATCAAAATTTGGAAATTCAAGATGAAAAAGAAGAAAATCGTTTGATATGAAATTGAAAGTTGGTACTCGGTCGATTCGGGGTCACTAATTATAATTCTGCACCTCAAATTTCAGAATTCAAAATGGCGGATCCAACATGACGGACCATTAATACAAAAATATATTGATAAAAGCGAAAGGTTCAGAAAAAAGAAATTATATTCTGTCCAAAAATCCCCTTTCCGGGAAAAAAACCTTGGACAAGTACATTTGTTGACCCCCGTTTCCATTTGTTTTCATAGAAAAAAACTACCAAAGGAATGAAAAAATTCTCAAAAAATTGCCAAGATCGAGTATTTCATTGTCGCTTGAGGATGGAGTATTTAAAAATAAAATCAAAAACCAGTTGGTTCCTAAAAAAAGTTACCAATGTACAAAAATAAAATTCGGTCCAAAGAAACAGAAGTCCAAAAAAAAATAAAGATAAAACAAAACGTGGAAAAAAAAAATTCAATCGAAAAAAATTGGATTGACAAATAATTTCGGCCGAAGTACTTAGCGAGTTTTTTACTGACCTAGGATCACGTAATGCATTTCTCATGGTACGAACTCGCCAAGTACTTCAGCCGAAATTATTTAAAAATCAAATTTATTTCGTTTGAAATTTTGTTTTCCACGGGTCAACAAGTGTACTTGACCAAGGTTTTTTTCCCCGGTTTAATCATACTCTTATTATTCGTTACACCACATTTTTATTTTGATCCTTAAACTGGACAGATTCTAGATCAATATTTAAATAGCAATGAAAAGGGAAAAAATAATAAAAAATCGTCTTCCATACTCAGATTTTTTACTTAACCCGTTCCTGCGTGGAAGTGATTTCGAAACATTGTGAAGTCACAAAAAGCCCATATTGGAAAATAAAAGAGTGCGGCAAGGCTCGTACTGATTTTTTTCTTTGTGATACTTGGCGTCGAGCCGCTACCGTGTCTCTTCATATCGCAAAGAGCTGTCCTGCATTCTTACTTCTATTTTCGTCTCTCGTAACAGAAAAAAAATCAGGTATTTCAACATTTTTATTGCTTTATATGTGACCGAAATATCATTCGTAAAAAATTTCAATAATTTTATAAATGAAATTATGATCGACATTTACCAAAACCAAATTTTATGTACCGACACAATTTTGTTTATTTCTTTTTTACTGCACTCTTCGAACAAACTTGTTTCTGTGTATCTCCAGATTTGCGTCACAACAATTCTCGGAGAAGCACAGAACGTGGTAAAGAAAAATAAATAAAGAAAGAGAGAGAGAGAGATTCGTTGAGAGAATAACGTTGTCGGGAAATTCCAAAGGAGAGACAAACCTGCAGATTGCATTAAGAAATGCAGTTGATTACAAGACCGCATGGAGTGAGCTTTAATTCTCATGCTGCAGTTACACTGAAAATACTCTCGACATTTCTATTATGTGCTATTTGACTGAAGGAAAAATATACACTATGAACTTCACGGGATTGAACATTAAAATAACAATAAAAACAATAATAATAACAATAAATTTACATCGAGAAACAATTATGCGAATGTCTAGTGATGGAAAAGGCATTAATCAGTACGTCTCTCCATTTCATAATCGTTAGAATATATTTCATTCTACGATTTCTATTTAAGTAATTACGGATTAAAGAAAAAACAAAATCACGGGAAATTGAGCTGAGCCCGAGATCTCCAAAATGTTTGTTCATTTGAAACTGAACCTGGTGAAAAATATAATTGTATCTTGTGTATAATGTGTATCAACTTCAATGTAACCCTGGATTAAGAATAAAATATCAAATTCATACCAACTTCTTATACATGAAGTAAAAAGTATCATCGCGGACGATATTTGCAATTCAAATTACAAAGAATAATAAAAATATGACTGCAGTAAGCTCCGTATGAATATCGTGCTTACCTTTTTTCTCATTCGAAAGTCAAGGTAAAGAATTTATAAATAGAAGGTAATTACATATTAACGAACTAAATAGAAATCAATATTTTTGTGTCATTAGAAATGATGGCTGATTTTTTTTCTTCCTTTCTGTACGTCATGTCACCAATTACCTAAAATTCTCCACTTTTCACGACGATTGAACCGAATTTCTAAGATCAAGTAAAATCTCAACAGTACACATCCCTCATCCTTAAAGTTGTTCTAGCGTTATGTCGTCCTCTTACGATTTTGTTAAAAATTTGGATAAATCTTCTTTAATGTCATATGCAGGTGTGTAATAAATTTTCGAAGGTTTCACCAAGCGGAAATTCAGATATTTATTGGTGGAAATCACAATTTTCGGTAGTCTCTCATCAGAGCTCGTGTTAAAAGTTGCATTTTCATCAATAAATATTTTTGCTCCTACATAGTGAAGCCCTCTAAAACTTCGCATACATATCAATTTAACATCAAATGATCTACATTCAGTTTTCCAAAAATCCTAAAGAAAAAAATATTCGTAATTTTTGTAATTATACAGCAAGTACATATTACTTTGGATGACCTTGAATTCGGAGTATGTTTTTCTTTAGTCAATTTCCAACAACTTTTCTTTATTAAGTTATGCCCGCAAACCATTCTGTATGTGAGAAAAACTGAAAAACAATTTTTCGATGTGATTGTCACGATAGAACTACCTTAAAAGAAAAAGAGAACAATCGCGAGCCAAATTATAATCGATTATGTATAAATCAAATGATTCTTTAGACCGTTTAACTCATCGAGAAAAACAATGACAACAGTTGTTATTTAATGTATTTTCAAATTGATTCTCTCAATGTATTAATTCAAATAGTCAATTAAGTTTTACGAGGAAACATTAAATATGATTTGAAAGATTTTCGTGCGCGAACTAATCAACGGACTTCGCTTTTATTCGATGAATAAATAATTCGAGGTTTGACCACGGTTAATGATTACGTACGTACAAACTTAATGGGTGAGTATAGAACAAACAGAAGCCGTTTAACGCCGGATAAACATTTGCATAATGTCGACCCCTCACGTGCAAACAAAACTTATCCTGTAGGTGCATATAAACATGTAAATAATATTAGAATTCGAGAGGGTAAATAAGGATAAAGGAACATGATTCCTATCATGTGCGTGGGAGTTTATGTCGCGTGGCGATATTACACGCATCATGAAACTTCCAACTCGCCCCCTTTTTAAGGGGCTAATCGTGACGGAACACATAACATTGATCATTTGCCGCGTGGCTTTCGCAGGTGGTTCATATGCTCGATGATATATTTTATGACTAAAAAAAATTCTGAAGAACGATGATTTACGAAAAATCGGATGAAATATTTTTTGAACATCAATGGATATTCGATTTCTTATTAAGTCAAGCTTTAAGGTAGTTCTGTCGTGATATTCATATCGAAAAATTGTTTTTCAGTTTTGCTCACATACAAAATGCTTTGCAGGCATAAGTTAATAAAGCAAAGTTGTTGCAAATTGACTAAAGAACAACATCCTCCAAATTCAAGGTCATCCAAGGTTGTATGTACTTGCTGTATAATTGCAAAAATCGCCGACATTATTTTCTTTAGATTTTTTCGAACAACTGAATGTAGCCGCCTTGATGTTGCATAAAAATGTGTGCAGAATTTTAGAAAGTTTTACTATGTAGGAGTATTTCTTGATGAAAATGTAACTTTTAAAACGAGCTCTTATGAGAGACTACCGAAAATTGTGATTTTTTCCAATAAATATCTGAACGTTCCGCTTGGTGAAAGCTTCTAAAATTAACTACACACGTGCATATGACATTACAGAAGATTTATCCAAATTTTCAACAAAATCTTAAGAAAACGATATAACGATTAACCTGAAGGGGTTATATACAGTTGGAAATTTCATAAAATTGATTTTTTTTTCTATGGCACTTTTAGGACGTACATCCATTTTAGTACATTTTTTCAACATTTCAAATTAATCCAGCAAATGCTGTCGGAGAAACGTGCTATTTTATAATTAAGTGCAAATTTCAAAAATCGATTTTTTTATGGCATATAGATGACTCGTTGAAAGTTGGAAAAAAAAAATTTCCTCGTGCAAACCCCTTTCTAAACATTGAACACGTTTATCTCGATACGATGTTTTCAAAGTCCGTGAGCACGATTTCTGAAAAATGGCTCAACCGATCGTTCTGCAATTTGGACACAACCTTCTCAGACATATTCCACAGGTATGGAACGAAGGAATAAGATTTCCGAAAATTATTCCTATTTTGTTGCAACCATTAAATGAACAAAATTTGGTTGAAAATCGAAATTTCGTCTTCGAGGAACCGCCATTTTATCACAATTCGAAATTTCAACTATTCCTCGGATGAATACCAGACATCTATTCACTAAACAAATCTCTTTGGTTTTTTATTTCAACTTATCGAAACCGGATACTTCTTGCTCACCACAGAACGTCTTTTTTCAGAGGACCTATAGGAAATCAACCACAGGAGCTATGTGAAGCTATATTTTTGGAAATAAAAAGTGGCAATATAGCGTTGAAAAATGACACTACATTTACTTCCTTGTGTTTCTTCCATCAAATGAAATCCCTATCCAGAAAAAATTCGTAAAAAAACATTTTTTTTGGCCTTCCAACTGTATATAACCCCTTAAGGAAACAATATACCGAACAACCTTAAAGATGTTGAGTTAGAAATCGGACGTGATGGAATTTGTTTATTTTCAATTTAGTAATAACGAGCTTCTTCACTGTCGTTAAATTTTGACACGTTCGCTTGAATACTTCATATGAAAATATAAGCTCCTTCAGGCGGTTTCAACATCGTTAAGTACGGTGAAGTCGGAAAAGGAAATTCAGAAAAAATAACAAAATAAGGTCCCGTGCACTGGTCGGTCGCTGATGGCCCGTGACGCAAATATCAGATCATGCCATAGAAATAATAGCCTCCCCGCGATGAGGTGGAACAAGAGCGAACAACGACACAAAACGTTGCAGCTATTATCGACCTTCTTTTTCGGTATCACTCCTCCTTCGTATTCTCCTCTTCCGAGTGAACGAACAACGAGACCAATTGAGATAGAGCGAGAGAGAAAGAATGAGAATACCAAACGTCGTTATTGGACGCTACGAAATTTATTCGTGGCTTTCGTGACGTTGGGCTATTACGATAGGTTTGATGCGCTGTGCGGACTGCATTATAACATTCATGCTTTACGTATACATTGTATGTGTATATATGTGACGTTGAGTACATCATACAATCGTGCGGACAGGTCTAAATGCCCAGCAGAGATTATTAGAATTTTGAATGGTAAAAAAAAAAAATACATCGTTGAGCCTGCAATTTAGGGTTGAATCTCTCTTTTGCTATTCTCATACAAGACAAATTGGTAAAATGTCAAAACATTCAGAGCATTTTTCGTAGAACACTCAGGTCTCAGAAATAAATTAGAAAACTACTCGTTCGTCCTATTAATTTACATCACTTTTTTTTCTGTCAAGTAAATTTCGGGAATTATGGAGCTCAAATGAATTGCACTCGGAAAATAAATTCTGTTGTATCAAAACTGAATAAGTTTTGTTTGGTGAACAACAATGTCATCGTTCCAATAACTTTTTTTGTGGCTAATATAAATCTTGACTGAGAAATATTGTTTTTTTAATTAACAAAGTTCAGTTCGTTTCGAATCATTTTTATATATTTTTTAATGGTTCGTTGGTATCATAAAGATTTTTCGAGTTCATGAATCGTAAAATGGAGACTTTCAGGGGTCAAATTGCCATGAATTCAACCGTAAAACCCACATTTTATCAATTTATATTAATTCGACTAAAAATTCGGCCATGATCTTCAATTTTAACATGAATTTTATCCAAATTTATTTACTTACGCTTTAGTTATATACTAAGTTTCATTTCATGGTGAATTGAGTCTCCTATTTCCAATCTACAAAAATGCAAATTTTCAAACAATTCACATTTTTTTCAATGTGTTTTATCTATTTTCGTACGCACCAGGAAACATTTTTGCCATTTGACGACGTATAATTTGTTAAATATTATATCTGTTAGAACCCTTGAACCTCGAACAGTGTAACCTTTTGACATTTTTTCATTACCTTCGGAACAGTTGAACAAATGATCTGTAATAATTGCATTAAGAAGTTTCGGTACAATCCATACGATGTAATGATATGACTGGTATGATTACTCAAAAATTGATCGTTTTCATTGACATAAAATGAATAATTAACGATGACGAATTATTTCATTTTCTGGTGGCATAATTGTCATGATATTTCGCGTGGTTCGACATTTTTTTATAACCTTTCTCACATTTTTTCGTATTGTGTCATGTATATAACTGAAGGTTAGGGATGGTGTAGGCGCGTCTCTATGTTAAAGAGTGACTTTTCAATTGAGAATATTGTGGAAACGGTGTAGACAATCGTTTTGAAACTTGGAGGACATATATTATTCAGGATAAGTCGAAGAAAATACTGTAAAAATTTGAATAAAATGGTTATATTTCGTCACTCGTATCGAAACTCCTTAACTTGATACCATTTTGAATGTATGTGCCAACTGTTCTTTTCCTAACTCCTTCCATCTGATCCAAAGCCGAAGAGCTCAAATATTCCATTGTGAATAAAAGACAACATGTTTTTTAACAACGTAAAGTACTCGCCTGAATAGAAAAAAAAAAAAGCAAAGAGCAATCACTAGGAAAAAGGTTTTATTTGTTGAATAATTCAAAGTCTGTCCACTTGTCTTTCGTTAGAATTCAAAGCTTTTAACTAAATTTCTACCCTAACAAGAAGATATAGAAACTTCGTTGAGCGGTATATCGTATTATAGACTAAAGCTCAGCGCACATAAGCGTTCTCCAGTCCTGTTCTCCACGTTTCTCCTCGATTTGGCACCGCCCTCGACTGGCAAATATCCCCTCCGTTCGTTGCCAGCTTGGATTCGTTCGTCACAAACACGAATCCGATAATCCCTCCGACTCATGAACACTACACTAGTCCAAATCAACTAAAACCAACACAAACCTTCGCAAAGTCGTAGTAACTCTGATACTGATATTACTATAGCGTTTATCTTTGAAAGCCTACCCAAAAGACTCCTTTCACCCCTCCGCGTTTTCCATCATCAACCCAAATCGAGATCCACGAGCTAAACTACGGACTCGGTTGTTGGATCTTCTACCAAAAGCATCAACGTTGACGTTTCTGTTCAGAAATCTCGTACTGTCCAATTTCCAACGTTCGTCATTGACTTTTTCCTCGAATTCGAGTACGAAATCCCTATTTGGAGGAATATTCAGTGAAGTTATTGTGTTTTATATGATGATTTTATGATCTGGAAACGAAGGAATATCACGTGGTTCAAAAATCATTCAAATGTTTGTTTTATATTTTTGAATTGGAAGATGTTCAATTTTTGATTGAATTCTGGATTTTGATTCAAATGACCAGTGGTGATAAGGACTGTAAAAAAAAATTCAACGATATCTTGAGTGCGTTTGAAGTGATACGAAAGATTGTCATTGGAAGGATTTTAGTGTCGAAAACATTAGGATTTTGAATCGTGACTGATTATTTGTTTTTATTAACTTTTTGTGGATTCAGTTTTTTTTCTTTCTTCGTCAGTCATTGGAGAATGTGCGTCATGAAAGTAGGCGTTAAAGTACGTGTTGCGATGGATCTTCGTTATCGCTTATTTCTTGATGGCCTCGGTTACGTTTAACCATGTAGTCAACATGTGCGTCAGAAGTATTGATAAAATAAAAACATTTGAATCCGATAGATTTTCGTTTATGTTCTTCTCTCGTAGTGATTAAGTTTTTGTCCATTTTTCAATTTATTTATTTATTTATTACTACGTCGATAAAACAATCCAAGTAGAGGTGATATTTTGAGGAAAAAATAAAACGAGACAACCTCGGTTTAAGTGGTCTGTACAAAATGGAGTTTACGTGGACTTTACAACATCCAACTAGTGCTGATGTGATTCAGGAAAATAGAAGCCACCCGAATGATCCTGAAGAAACGACCCCTCATTCGGCAACTCGTCGACTTATTGCAGTCACAGGTAGAAACAAAATTACTCACATTTATATGATAAACGAGGTTGTATCGCCATAATAATAATAGTATACACAAAGGCAAAATCTTCAAATACCATTATTCCAAGATAATTTTTTGAAATTTTGCCTGAATCTTCTCGAGCGTCGTATTATGTGTTGAAAATTTAAGGTTTCACCGTCTGATAATCGAGATATTCAGTGTTTAAAATCGCAACTTTCACACGAGGTCCTATGGGAAGTTACGAAAAAATACAATATCTTACAGATAATAACTCGATTTCTGAACGGTCGAACTTCCTCAAATTTGGACCACGGTTGAGTATGATTGTTGAGAAGATTCATAGGAATTCTAAACAGTTAGACTTGGATTTTACCGAACGCATGAGGAACGATCGAACCTCCTTAGTGTGAATTTTCATCGCAGATGATTATGTATCTATAATGTAACAGAGTTTAAACATAGGTAATGTTTGCAAAAACATCGAATTTGATGAATTTTTAATTTGCTTTCTTCAATGTTATTTTTGATTAACTTGAATAATGAAAATCGAAAAATCGTTTTTCTGGCGATAAAAGGTGGCAGGCGATGAAATTTTCAAGAGACATTCAAAAACAAATTTAATACTCATTTTTTATACTCGGAATAGCAAAAAACAGAAATTAATCTCGGATTATTCGTACTCGTGACCGCGCTTAAATGTCTCTGCGACGTTTGAATCTCCGCTTCTTTTATCTTCATTTTCGCTCAACACGCGGAGCGAGAAATTCAATATATTTCTACGAAGCGTGCAATTATAAATTCAAATGGAAAATTTTATCTATCGGACACCGTGCTTTATGAATTTCCTTGACATTTATTCGCGTTCCTGTTTGGTTTATACATTAGAAAACGTACGCGAGTAATTCCAATCTTTGCTGTGATTTTTTTCTCTCTTTATCCTATGAATCTTCTTCACCGCAAATATTGAAGAATTCTTAGCTCCTATAAAAATGTATCACCAATTTTTCCGTACTAGAAATATCGTCGAACAATGAAGATTTAAAAAAATATATATATTTTATGAAACGAAACTTAAGCTAGTTCTATCGTGACATTCATATCGAAAAATTATTTTTCAGTTTTTCTCACAGACAAAATGGTTTGCGGGCATAAGTTGATAAAGATGAGTTGTTGTTATTTGACTGAATTCAAGGTTATCCATGGTAATATGTACTTGGTGTATAATTACTCAAATTGCCAACATTTGTTTTCTTTAGATTTTTTTGAAAAAATGAATGTAGCTCCTCTGATGTTGCATAAAAATGTATGCTAACTTTTGGAAGACTTCCCTATGTAGAAGCCAAAATATTTATTGATGAAAATGTAACTTTCAACACGAGCTCTTATGAGAGACTACCGAAAATTGCGATTTTCACCAATAAATATCTGAACATTCCGCTTGGTGAAACCTTATAAAATTTATTACACACTTGCATATGACATCAAAGAAGATTTATTCAAATTTTCAAGAAAATCTTAAGAAAACGATAGAACGATAGAACTACCTTAACTGATTGACAAATGTATTTGAAAATCGAAATAATTTAACTTCCATCGCCATATGAAATTATCGAAATTTTATTTTTTATTTATTATTCGCTCATTCTGACGGTGCGATGAATACTCATAGCGATGACAGTCGCTAAACTCGACTGTCAAAACGATCGTTTAGCAAATTGCTCTTTTTATGGTAGGGTTCGCCGAGTCGAAATTATTCGATTTCAATTGTTTTGCAGAATGTTTGTGGCTGAAAAAAAAAACCACCTGATGGTTTTCCCTTGGTCCGAAGGGGTATCACACCCCCTCAATTATTTTATTCTTCTGTGCAAACCCCTCAGCAACAGTTTTACCTTTAACAAAAAAAAAAAGTAGGGTCATTTTGAACTGCTCACGTTTTACTAATTTCGAAAGTGTGATGTTGAATTTCCGAATTATTGGTAAAACCTGGACAGGGGGTGCAACGAATGATGCAGCTGTTTTGGTCAACTAAACGATCACCAACGAAGGGCACAAATTGCGTAAACGTCGTTCCCTTACGTCCACTACGTTTTTACCTCTCCATAAACTCAATCGATTAAAATTCGTTCGGTTTAAATACCGGACTTCCGGTTCCACGCTTATGGACACCGATTTGCTTCTGTGCATATGCAATTCTTTTTACTCCATTTTCCATTTTTACATCAACAGCTGTTTTTTGTTTTAGGCGAAATAAAAACAGATTGAGAATAACGTTTTTTGACACAAACACATTTTGTTCATTCCAACAAAAATATTTTGTTCAGTGCTTTCAACTCCTTTATTTATTTATTTAGTTGGCCCTGAGAAGTACGCTACCTTTTTTGTCTTGAATTTTTGCAATTGAATTTTATACATAGGTATAGAGATGAGCGATGACAAAAAAAATTTAATCTGCAAAATTTAAACAAATTCACGAAAATTACTATAACTTTGTGTTCCATTCGAAACTCGGACCCCAGCCATCGCTCATTCGTTTCATTGAGGAATTATCTCAAAATTTGTAATCAGTGTTTTTCATTCATAGCCTTTTTTTAATAACATGAGAAATTTCAAAGTGAAAAAAGTGACGAGAAATCGAATTTTTCGCTTAGTCTTCCCTGAATAAATAATTTATCGGAATGTAACACGGCCTACAACCTATTATGATTCATGGGCTTCATTCCTGTGAAATATTTATCAAAATTGGTCTAGTGGTTTTTGCGTAAAAAGCGGCCAAACACAATTTTTCAGTTGAAGTTTATATATACCGAGATTTATTTATTTATCGTAATGATATCGATTAGACCATTTTGTAATTGGGATTCAGATAAATATTTTGTTCAAATAACTGAAAATCATAAGTACAAAAATAAATGGCACTATTCGTTGGAATAAAATATGAGTTAAGTAATTTGGTTGCTCCAAAGACACGAAATTTCAATGTTTTTATTGGATAAATAATATCATTTGCTAATCAACTTTTTTATTCAACAAAATGGATTTAATTCGATCAACAGTTTTTTTTCACTGCTGAGGATAAATCTTTTGTGTATTTTTCAAATAACTTCCATAAAACAGTTTGAAATGTAAAAAAGTTGAAATCGATTTAAAAGTTGGACAAAAAGGTTTCTTTTATTATTTCAAATGTTTTGCTTCGATCGAACGAACGAACGATAGAACGAAAATTCTATTATTTTTGGTTTCTTATTAAAATATTCATGTTTTTCACAGCATCATTTTGTTAATAAAAATCGAGACGTTTTTTGAGCCATTTTCATCACGAGCACGAATCTGTAATCGTTAACTTTTTTCGTATCCTCTCCTTTTTCACTCATTCTCGTTCTGTCAAGCGTGAAAATAGTTTTTTCTGATCGTGGAGAAAAGAAATGATGTCACAATGTTGAATGATTCAGAAGCGAAAATTCATGAAGAATAAGCGAGATAAAAAAATGTGCGACTTTCTTTTGTCCAATGAACTGCGGATTTTTCAACAAATACGTTCGATTTTTCTTGGAAACTATCATTTCTCATTGCAGCTTCGAGTTATTAAAGTCCAGTCTGTTTTTAAGATCGAGTCATTGAACGCGATTGTACTCTCGGAATTTCTCTAATTGTTTTCTTTTTTTTTTGTCGTTATGTTCTCACGAGATTAACGATTCGCATCGATTTTCTTTGATCAGTTTTGGCTCAAAGCTATGAACAGCCACTGATGAGAAAAAACTGTAACGTCGTTTGTATTTTTTACGTTTTCTTCAAGTTTATCGATTTATCGAATTATTGTTCCATTTATTTCGTGGCTGAAAACCATCCGCCAATTTTTATCCAAGACTAATAACTCTTCGTTGACACACTGGGTCATTTCGACCCGAAGTAATTTTTCGGCGTCAACCATTTCTGCACTAAAAAAAGTTTCAAGGTCCTCTCCCTCTCTTTTGCACGAGAATTAACAATTTTTTTCCGTTTCAAAAATAAGTCGAATTTACCTGTTCAAATAGATACTGTTTTGACGTAATGGATTTTTCTTTTCAATAGCTTTTTCCAACAGTAGACTTCGTTCATCGATTTGGAAAATATTAAAAAGTATGATTTTTTTTTGGTAAATGTTGACTTTTCGAAGAGCCCAAATTTTCTGCAATTTTTTTCAACATTTCTATTTCATATTTTGTGGATTTCAATAATCCCCACGTGTTAAGGAACGTTTCTAGTGTGCGCTAGATTTTATTCAATCAAAACTAACCCGGGGGCTCTTCGTGAGAAGCGAATATACGTCCCGGGTCAAATTGACCCACTCTGTTAATGCAGTCGCGAACCTTATATTTCTAAACGAAGATTAATATATCATTTTCTATGAATTTTCGATCGATGTTTGAAGCTTTCGCACTTAACGATTATAAAGTACCGCCAAAATGATCAAATACAATTATTCCAAGATAAATTTTCGAATGTTTGCGTGAATCTTCTCGAGCGTCGTATTATAATATGTTGAAAATTAAAGAAGGTTTCACCGTCTGGTAATCGAGATATTCAGTATTTAAAATCGCAACTTTAACGTGAGGTCTCATGGGAAGTTACGAAAAAATACGCTATTTTACGACTAATAAGTCGATCTCTAAATTTAACCCACAGTTGAGTGTGATCGTTAAGAATATTAATACGAATTTTAAATAATTAAACTTGAAATTTATCGAACGCATGAGAAACGATCGAACCTCCTTAAATTTGTATTTCACGAACAGAAAATGAACGCTTGAAGTTAATCCATGATTTCCAAGCAATGATAAAATTAGTAAAACTGTGCTAATTACTAAAAAGTCTCATTGACTACAGCTAAAAATTTGTTTACTTTAATTCGCGTCTCACCGATGTGATCGAGCAGCTAACATTCTATTTACGTTGCGGTGAAAGTCTGTGCAAGGAGAGTCTCATCTTTTTGCTTCGTTTACCAACGATGTCAATGGCCCGATGAAATATCACTTTGCAGTTCTTCTTTGATCAATTAAAACAAAAAAGATAAACGAGCTCATAGATTCGAAACTGGAATAAATCGCACCAAACGTACAATCATAAGATTTATTTTTCAATGTCTCTCGAAAATTTCATCGGCTGCCACCTTTTATCGGCAGAAAAATGAATTTTCGATTTTCATTATTCAAATTAATCAAAAATAACATCGAAAAAGGAAAATTGAAAATTCATTAAATTCAGAAGAAAATTCACATTAAGGTACATAGTTGTATCGTTATATCGTTTTCTTAAGATATTGTTGAGAATTTGGATAAATCGTCTTTAATGTCATACGCACGGGTGTAATAAATTTTATAAGGTTTCACCAAGCGGAATGTTCAGATATTTATTGGTAAAAATCAAAATTTTCGGTAGTCGCTCATACGAGCTCTGTTAAAAGTTACATTTTCATCGATGAATATTTTTGCTCCTACATGGTGAAGCCTTCTAAAACTTCGCATACGAATTTTTATGCAACATCAAAGGAGCTACATTTAGTTTCTTGAAAAAATCTTAAGAAAAAAATGTTGGCAATTTTTTTAATTATACAGCAAGTACATATTACCTTGAATGACCTTGAATTTGTAGTATGTTGTTCTTTAGTCAACTTACAACGACTTATCTTCATTAACTTATGCCCACAAACCATTTTGTACGTGAGAAAAACTGAAAAACTATTTTTCGACACGAATGTCACGATGGAACTACCTTAACAGCTGCTTTTTTCGTAATGAAAAAACAAAATTTGATTAGAAACATTGTTTAAATGAAAAAAAAAAAAAAAAAAAATCGTCAGTTTTTCGTCAGACAAAAAAAATTGGTCCGTCAAAAGTTATTTCATATATTCGTCCATGCAACAGCGTGTTTTGTTGTTTTGTTTTTCGTTGAATTTAACCGAATAATGAAAACAATTATGATCCAAGTGGTGGAGCTCGTATCCTTCAGAGAGCGAGAAAGAAGAACGAACGTTCGAGCTCTCAGCTAATTACTAGACACCTGTTACGCAAAAGCTTCGAAACCGAGAAACTCTCGTGAGCCAACGTGAATTCATGCTGTGCCGTATGAATTAAATTGTATACTGTGTGTTACTGCATTAACTTCTTGTACGTTTGTGTTTATGTTGAAGTTGTGCACGCCGCACACAAGAAACTGGGAAAGTCGTCAATGCACAATTCCATGTGAGTTTTGTCTCAAAAGAAAGTTGAATTTTTATGGAACTATCATGGCAATTTAAGGCTGAATTGTACATGGAAATCTCCACGAGAAACGTCACATTATTTCAAGGAATAATGCTGTTCTTCCGCAACTACATTGGAAAATCTACAGATCAAAGTATTATCACTGACTTAATTCCTTTCACAGAACTTTAGCTCTAAAAACTTTAACTTTTTTTTAACCAAAACGGCATTCTTCATATTTTCAAATAAATTGCAAAACAAATGCTTTGAAAATTCTATTATTTTATTTTCTAAGGACTCAAAAAAGGGTTATTTCCAATAATTTCTTTTTTTTTTTTACAGAACAAATGTATTCGTTGAAACAAGTCTTGAGTATTCAAAAAGACACGACAGTAACCGTGCTTTGTGGGTAGGCAGCGGTTTTCATTATTCATTATGTAGAGTGGTTACAAGTGAGTGTGAAACCGATTTTTCGGGGTCTGGTGTCTTATCATTTGACCACCATTTTGAAAATTCGTGTTCAATCATTTTTTCCACAGTATCTCGAAAAGTACAAGTCTTACAGAAAATCAGCCGAAAACGTTTTTGTAGAGAATTCAATATCGTACAGAAATGTTTTCGGACGATTTTTCATCAGAACACACACTTATCGAGATTAATCAGAAAAAAACTTTTACTTTTATGGTGAAATTTGCTGCGTCTACTCAAAATGTATCGTTAAATGTTTATTTAAGACGGATTGACTGGACTATCTTTTGACCAAAGAAACCCTGATGCTATTTCAAACTTGTTCAAACGTCAAAATAGCTGAGCCTCGGAATTTGAACTTTTGGTCGAGTGTCATTTTCCATGTCGTTCTAGACTCACCGCCATTTTGAAGCCAGACAAAACTAACCTCCCACTTTTTAGTTTTTTATGGATAATTCGCAATAGAAGACTCGTGCGAGAGTCGATTGAGGTTGTAAATGTTCGTTATATATAGTCAAGTATGGAGGACAAATTTAAAGGGGTGAGTTGAGACTTCTCGTCGAACTCATTCGGTTGGCTACTGGGGCGTTGCCAACTCATCAACATGGCAACCTTATCGACCAAACACAAGCCTCTACGTGATTCTCTTCGAGGGATGAAGGGGGTGAGAAGTTCAGGCTACACCCTTCGACCATCCAGTCTGAACATTTGAATCCATTTTTTCTTCCATATCCACAAACACATTCATGTCCATATAAAATTTAATATTACGATGAGGATCCTACTACATGATAATAAAACATGATAGAATTGCTAAAAACAGATCGATTGATTCCCTTAAGGTAGTTCTATCGTGACATCCATATCGAATAACTGTTTTTCAGTTGTTCTCACATACAAAATGCTTTGCGAGGATAAGTTCATAAAGAAAAGTTGTTCTTGATTGACTAAAGAACACCATACTCCAAATTCAAGGTCAACCAAGGTAATATGTACTTGCTGTATAATTATAAAAATTTCGAATATTCGTTTTCTTTAGATTTTTTTGAAAAACCAAATGTAGCTTCTTCGATATTGCACAAAATTGTATGCGAAGTTTTAGAAGGCTTTACTATGTAGAAGCTAGAATATTTATTGATGAAAATGTAACTTTTAACACGAGCTCTTATGCGAGAGACTACCGGAAACTGTGATTTTTACCAATAAATATCTGATCGTTCCGCTTGGTGAAAGCTTCTAAAATTAATTACACACGTGCATATGACATTAACGAAGATTTATCCAAATTTTCAAGAAAATCTTAAGGAAACGTTATAACGATAGAACTACCTTAACACAATGCCAGCAGGTAACTGCAAAAAAAATCATCCACACGAATCTAGAGCTCAAGGTTTTTCCATGAAAACAATTTGTTCGTTTGATATTTCAAGAAAATTGTTTGAAATTTCTGAGCTCTCGCAGTCTCGTCCTTACACTTGATTTCATATGAACGAACCGTACTGTGACTGTACGACCGGAAAGGTCGAGTTATGACACTTGAATCGTCGCTCTCTTAAATGCTTAAGAGGGTCCAAGGTACTTACATGTAGACGCACGCTGCTATATACATGTTCGTCCAAGTGTACGACAAAATGTCTCACATGCATGTAACTCGTGGTGTATGCTATTAATGTAAAATTCATATATATATATAGATGTCCAAGCACTGAGGAAGTTTTGATTCCAATGGTCATCAACGTCCACAACAACACTCTTCCTTAAGCCTCCCTCGTACCGTTTGAATTTAAGGTTTTCATTCATCACGGTGTGTGCACTAATAACATTTTATTAATACAATTCGACACTCGAGAAAATAACGACTAGATAACGTTTGAGAATAGTGAAAAAAAAACAAATCCTCAAACTTCAATGAGCCATTCAATGGAATTGCTTTTGTTTAGAAAGTACAAAGAATATTTTTATTCTTGGTATTTTTAAATCATAGATTTCCATTATTTTATCCATCGTCACGAGTATAACTGTTTTTTTCTCACTTTTGAACTCAATGACAGCTGGAGAAATTTATTTCCTTTTTTTCACGTTTGGAATGCCATTTAAGATTTTTATTTGTTGAACACTTTTTTTTCAAATTTTCTCCACAATTTTTTTTCTCTTTCACACTCTATTGTCCAGGCTGCTCGATCAGCCATGAAAATATACTTTACAGCTAATGGCACATCCACCAAGTGAAATACACAAACTGCAAACATTCAGGTAAACCTCCTTGTCAATAAATAGATGTTGGACAAAACGTTGAAGTTTTATTTTTGATCATTAGTGTTTTGTTGCAATAATTTTTCTCGAGGCTCGTCTCATTTTTTACCTTTCTTTCCCATTGTCCGAGAAATACATTTTTTGAAACATTTTTACTTACAAAAAATTTTTTAAAAACATAGTTTAGTAATTACTTTTCTTTAATTCAAACGGGACGATGAAAAAATAGAGAATTCAATCAATTTCATCTGAACTAATCAAATAAAAATATTGGTACTCGTGATGATGAGTTTTTTCAAATCCGAAAGAAATATAACACTACTTCACAAATGTGTGCATATTTTTCTAAAAAATGAAAATCAAAGCAACTACATTTTTTGATATCTTTAGAGTCTCCCGATTCGAAACAATGCCGAAAAAAATTCCAATAAAAAAAACTGCTGCTTGGGCCTTGTTTGAAAATGTTCTTCGAGGATTAACCATAAATTAATGATAAATTTTATCGTCCTAAAAATTAAATTATAAAGAAAAAATGTTCACGTTCTTTGACACAAAACTTTATAGCGCAATTTTTTTTAAATATTTACATATTTATTTAACATACAAATGTTAAAGAAAATTAAGAATATTATAGAAGAGGAAAAGAAAGAAACGGGGAAAAAATATTATAGAAAAATTGAAATAAGTATCATTTCGAAAGTAAATTAATCATAAAACAGTTTCTTTGTTTTCCTACTGAAATTTTTCGTAAATTATCCTCCTGGATGATGTCCAAAATGAAGTAAATATGTGCTACAAATTTGTTCATTCTATTGCATGCATAAGTTGAAACTTGCCAAACTTGAATGTATGCAAACAGGCTGTTGAGGACGTTTTGAAAAAAAATAAAAAAAAGCTCGTACGACCAATAGAAGGAACGTAGCAAGAAGTAGGCAATCGAGAGCACGAACAAGATCGTAATGCAGTAGCAACGGTGAAGTGCAGTACGAAGCTGTAGCGAGTAGCACAAGAGGAATCAGGACACCTTTTTTTTATTATACTCGAGTGAGGGGAATAAAGAGGGGATAAAAAAATCAGAGGGAGTTCGAGCGCTCGCTCGCGACATTCCACAACGTGAGGGAATCGAGGTGATTGGAACACGAGGTATGGAGGCTTTGTGAGGAGACTCTTATAAATCCTGGCTTAGCATCGTTCTTCGATCTGATCAACTCCCTGAGAATAAAATCCATCGACAGGTCAATATGTCGATATATTTTGATATTCTACTGATTTTCTCAAGGTAGTTCTATCGTGACATTCATATCGAAAATTTGTTCTTCAGTTATTCTCACGTAAAAAATCGTTTGCGGGCACAAATCCCTGGATAAAAGTTGTTGATAATTGCCTAAAAAGCAACATACTCCAAATTCAAGGTCATGGAAGGTAATTTGAACTTGCTGTATAATTACAAAAATGGCCAACATTTTTTTTTTTCAGATTTTTTTAAAAAACTAAATGTAGCTTCTTTGATGTTGCATAAAAATAGTATGCAAAGTTTTGGAAGGCTCCACAATGTAGAAGCGAAAATATTTATTAATGAAAATGTAACTTTTAACACGATTTCTTATGCGAGAGACCACCGAAAATAGTGATTTTTACCAATAAATGTCTAAACGTTCCGCTTGGTGAAACCTTATAAAATTAATTACACACGTGCGTACGACATTAACGAAGATTTATCCAAATTTCCAACAAAGTCCTAAGAAAACGATATAGAAATACCTTAAGAACAAAGAAATGTAAAACAAATCGTTGTACGTTGAATGAGACTGAAGAAATAATGCAATCTTGAATATAACGTGTCTAGTAAATAGTTCCAAGCTGCACGAGGCGGGGATGAAAATAATAATATGATTCTACGATCCACGACATATACGTATGCGCACATATTTCTACCATACGATATAAAATTGTAGACCTACGCGAAACGATTTGACGTCGAGATTGCTCGATCATTTCGATCTCTCGGTAAAAGAATTCCTGAGGAGACGGTCTCGATAGCCGTTCACAAGACCTTTAACGAAGGACCCCAAGACTGACGCCTCGCGTCTCGCATCAGCTGTTAATATATTTATATACACCATACATTTAGAATTGTACTGAACTCGGATTAACTGTATCTCCGATACACACGCACACACATACACATACTTTTCACTTACGGACTAAACGTAAGCGAGTATGTGTTCGTATGCGTTTGATTACAGTACAATCTACATGCACCCTGTACTTGGCAAACATGAGTTTCTACTCTCCCACGCAAACGTCGTCAAAATCTACAGGTTCATTCAAAATACATTTCATTGAAAATCACGCCAAAACTACTAAACCAATTTTGATAAGTTTTCCACGAGAATGAAGCCCGCATGAATCAGAATAGGGTGTAGGCCGTATTACATGCCGATAAATGATTTATTCAGGGAAGGCCAAGCGAAAAATTCAATTTTACATCATTTTTTTTTTCTTCAAAATTTTTCATGTTATTTAAAAAAGACTATAAATGAAAAATACTAATTACGAATTTGAAGTTAATTCCAAAATGAATTGAATAACCGGTGGCTGGGGTCCCAGCTTCGGATAGAAAAAAGTTATAGTAATTTTCGTGAATTTGTTTAAATTTTGTGGATATCAATTTTTTGTCATTGCTGTTCTCTCTATATATATCAAGAGACTCGGTAGAGTCTCGGGACAAGTACATTTGACAGCTCTGTCTGTCGTCTGCTGGCCCGAGGCTCGCCAGAGTATATTATCTCTGAATAAAGTAAATTTCGGTGGTGGGGGTAAAAACTGAAAGTCATTTTCTCGAATTACGAAGCTCAGGAGACAGACGATGACTTGAAAATTGAACTGGAGACTAATTATAGAAAAATCTTTCGATTGAGCCTAAAATCAACACGATTGATGCCGTATTTGCTGAGAAAAAACTTTGCACAGGCTCAAGATTATGCTAAAAATACCAACACATTGGAAGTTTGACGTGTCTGTATACGACACAACGAAAGGCATTTTGATGCTATCGGGTTTCTGATTGGTCGCGACTGACGACATATTCCGATCTATTTCGCTAATGTGTCAGCTGTTGTATTTGACGGTAGTTTTGACAGTTTAAAGTGCGAAACGTCAGACGTGTAAACAGCGTATTTTTTGCGGACATCTCGTGGATCCGTCGTGGACAAAATTTGAACTAAGTTGTACGTCAAAGTCGCAAATTCGTATCAAACTGTTGACAGACGGTAAAGCCGGAATAATTCACGTGAAAATAATTATCAATATGACCCTTTGAAGCCCACATTTTTCCATACTTGCAATTACCTCAAAACTTTGTACTCTGGGGTTTGCGGGTTCGCTGATTACAAATCTGCACATAAAATTTAGAAATTCAAGATGGCGAATACAATATGGCGTACAACAAATGCAAAAATTGTTTGATAAAAGCAAAACATGGTATTCAAGGGTTTTCGGGGTCGCTGATTACAAATCTGCACACAAAATTTAGAAATTCAAGATGGCGGATCCAATATGGCGGACCACAAATGCAAAAATTGTTGGAAGAAAGCAAAACATGGTACGCGGAGGTTTTTAATTTTGCCGATTTCAAATTTGCATCCAAAATTTCGAAATTCAAGATGGCGGATACAATATGGCGAACAATAACTGCGAAAATCGTTTAAGAAAAGCGAAAGTTGGTACGCGGGGGTTTTCGGGTTCACCGATTAAAAATCTGCATCCAAAATTTCGAAATTCAAAATGGCGGACCATAAATCGAAACGTTTTTTGATGGAAGCGGAAGTTGGTACTCGGGGGTTTTAGGGGTCGCTGATTACAAATCTACTATCAAAATGTGGAAACTCAAGATGGCGGATACTATATGGCGAGCGATAACTGCGAAATTCGTTTGATATGAAAGCAAAAGTTGGTACTCGGGGGATTCGGGGTCGCCGAATACAAATCTGCACCCAAAATTTCGGAATTCAAAATGGCAGATCCAATATGGCGGACCATAAATGCAAAAATTTATTGATGAAAGTGAAAGGTTCAGAAAAAAGAAATGATATCCGGGCCGAAAATCCCCTCGACGGGGAAAAAAATCTTGGACAAGTACATTTGTTGACCCCCGTTTCCATTTGTTTTCACAAAAAAAAACTACCCGAAAAAGTACAAAATTCTCAAAAAATTGGCAAGATCGAAAATGATTTACCTTCAGCACTAAAATTTATAATATCAATAATAGGACAAGTGTCTCATTGTAGCTTGAGGATGGAGTATTAAAAAAAAAAGCAAAAAATAGTTGGGCATTGTAAAAAGTCACAATAAAAATAGGTCAGAAGAACAGAGTCCAGAAAAAAAAATCGGAATGAGAAAAAACTGGAAAAAAAAAAATTTCAAACGAAAAAAATTTAATTGAAAAAAAAAAAAAATTCGGCCGAAGTACTTGGCGAGTTTTTTTGCTTAGCTAGGATCACGTAATATATTTCTCATGGTACGAACTCGCCAAGTACTTCGGCCGAAATTTTTGTTTTCAATTAAATTTTTTTCGTTTGAAATTTTTTTTTTTTCCAGTTTTTTCTCATTCCGATTTTTTTTTCTGGACTCTGTTCTTCTGACCTATTTTTATTGTGACTTTTTTCAATGCCCAACTATTTTTTGCTTTTTTTTTTTAATACTCCATCCTCAAGCTACAATGAGACACTTGTCCTATTATTGATATTATAAATTTTAGTGCTGAAGGTAAATCATTTTCGATCTTGCCAATTTTTTGAGAATTTTGTACTTTTTTGGGTAGTTTTTTTTGTGAAAACAAATGGAAACGGGGGTCAACAAATGTACTTGTCCAAGGTTTTTTTCCCCGTTAATATATATATGGAAGTTAACTGCAAAATTCTGAGAAAAAAGGCGAGTGAAGCTCGCTAGCACAGCTAGTATGTTTATAAATACGCAACAATGTATATTTTTGCAATTGCAAGCTAAAAATATGTACACAATAAATCTGCTATTTTTCGAAGGAAAAAAAAGTTCTCTGAAGATATTACTCGAGAAGTCATTTATTTGACGAGAAAAACTTGGTTCTTTTTCAAAATAAAAGAATCCTTAATTATTGTAGGTACATTCTGATTGCAAATTATAAACATTTGAGTAAACCTCGACGTAAAAAAATTGCTGTTTGAATAACATATTTTAGGTATTTTTCTTTTCATTCACTAAAGTTTTCTTGAACGTTGATCACATTTTTTTAATCAGTTCCGATTTTTTTTCTCTCTACACCGTAGGTCTTCAAAGAACAAATGAAAAAAAAACAAAATGTATCTGTTATTTTGGTATTCAATTTGCTAAAATGAATCAACATGAAAAAAAAATAGCAACAACAATAATAAAAGTATTGTTGTATTTTAACGATGCATAGTTAATATCATTTTTCAATTACATCTTTTTATGCAGCAAGATCCAGAGCTTGGGAAAACGGAAATGAAGCATCAGTTTAAAAACCAATACGGACAGTCAATTATTTTCTGGACGAGTATTTAATTTTAACAGCATCTCGATTATCACGTTATCTGGAATCATAATAAATATCTTGAACGAAGAGAGCGTTGTCATTTTACCGTCTGATTAGGAATCGTAACCAGTTTGCTTTGATAATATTTTGCAATTAAAAGCGATTTTTTATTTATTCACGTAATATCGCATAAAATTATTTTTTGGAAGGATATGTGTGTCATTATTTTTCTTTAGCCTTTTGCAGTTCAAAAGTTGTATTTTAATAATTGAATTTATGAAAAGGAATTTATTCTGTAGATTAACATTTTTTCCTGATCATTTTTCAATTTTTTTTTATTTTATTTTTAAATTATCAATCATTTGTCTTTTTCTTCCCCGTTGTTTTTTTATTGATATGTATATCTTCGATACGTCGAACGTACTCGAACCACTATCGATAGCGTGACTCGTCGAGTCTTTTGGAAAAAAAAAAATAATGAAAAATTTAAGCAAAGCTTCAAGCGTGCGAATTAATTGGCTATAACGATAGCGATCTCTTATTTATCCAGACTCGGTTTTAATGGTCGTTCGTTCGTTTACATTCACTCGTCGCTGCGTGCTCAGAGGACGAGACGATTTATCGTTGCATAAACGCGGAATCCGCTCGACGTGTTTTCATGGTACGGTGTATCCTGATATCGAAGCTACTTACGTGCACCGTACGTCCTCGGCAAATCAAAGACGAATCCCAGTTTAATGTGGAAAATGAAAAATTTACGAAGGATTATTATTCGATCCTGAAAATGAGTGTTCCAAATAATTGTTCCAACGTTCGGATAAAACGGAAACCAGAAACGACGAGCAATGTTTATAGAAATACTGATTTTTTATTTTTTAACTCAGTATGTTTCCAAGTCATCATACGAAAATACCAAATTTTATGTAAATTTAGAACAATTCAATACACCCTCAGCAAGTTTATTGAAAATAAACCATAAATAAATAACAACAACACTTTTTTGCTTCCAGGAAGGGGCGATTTTGTAGGTGGAATAGACAACGAGGCACTGGATTTTTCTCAGCTGGAAGACTTCATCAACAGCGACAGTGAACAACCAGCAACGTATGTATTTCATAATTAAATAATTCAATTTAAAAAAATTAAATGAAAAAACCATCGAAAAATGTTTTTTTATTACTTTTTCATAAAAACTTCAGACGTATCACGAATAAAGACAAAAGGGAATGAATGAATGAAATGAATAATTTTGTAGCTCTATTTTCGAAACCTGAAACAAAGCTCTTTGAAAAACTTGATCACCGTCCGAAAAGAGAGCCACATTTAAGGAGTTTTGGTACAAGTCAAACAATGTACTGGTTCAGCTTATCTTTAGGGAGAATCAGGGGGAGAAATTGTATTGTTCTCAAGCGAAGCCGCTAGCTCGACATGATAAAATTTCGTACAAAAATTACGTGATTACTGAAAAATTCATGGTTTCTATTAACAAAAAAATAAATAATTAATAAACGATGTAGACGAATAATTTCATTTTCTGGTGACATAATTGTAGTAACATTTTGAGTGTTTTGACAGGTTTTTATAACCTTTTTTGGATTTTTTCGTATTGTTTCATGCATCTAACTGAAGTTTAAGGATAGCACAGGCATGTCTCTACGTTAAAAAGTGACTTTTCATTAGAGAATTTAGTGGAAACGGTGCAGACAATGGTCTTGAAACTTGGAGGGCATATTCAGGATAAGTCAAATAACGTCCTGTAGGAATTTGAAAAAAAAAATGGTTACATTTCGTCACTTGTACCAAAACACCTCAAATAAATAAATAAACAAATGAGTAAATGAATAAATTAAACATTTTATCCAATTTGAACGCAGCTTCTACGTGCAGGAAATTTAATTGTCAATAAGGTTAATTGTGAATTAATGATCGAGTGAAACATCTCGTTTGAATGCATCAACGAGCAGTGATTCGTTGAATTGCAAACATATACGCAACGAAACTCGATAGCTTTCCGGATAAACGTTATCTGTCACGATTCCAAAGAGACATGTATGTTGTGCGATAATAATGACGTGTGTATAAAACGATCGAGGATGAGCTAATATAAGCGAACGAGTAGAAAGAGGAAACGTTTGGTCAGACAGGCACGAGCCAACACATTGACTAACTGTACATAATAATACTTGAATCACCCCCCCCCCCCCTCTTCCCTCAAGTCTTTTTTGTTCAACTCTCTTTTATTGCTCCAATTAACAAATTTTCATGAGTTCAACAATTATATTTAACATGATTTGAAAGTTCGCCGCATTATTAATTTTTCTGATACAAAGAAAAACTAATAATTGATATTAAAAGGGTTGGTGACCCAGATAAGAACAGGTCAAATGATACAAATTTTTGAGAGAACGTTAAGAGTTCTATTGAGAATATTGTTCTATACTCCGAATTTTTGACCGTCAGGTTTACGGGAAATTAATGAGCTTCGATCGTTTCTCATGCGTTCGATAAATTCCAAGTTTAATTGTTTAAAATTCGTATGAATCTTCTTAACAATTATATTCAACTGTGGCTCAAATTTGAGGAAATTTGACCGTTTAGAAATCGAGTTATTGGTTGTGAAATATCGTCTTTTTTCGTCACTTCCCATAAGACCTCATGTTAAAGCTGCGATTTTAAACACTGAATATCTCGATTACCAAACGTCGAAACCTTCTCTAATTTTTAACACATTATAATACGACGCTCAAGAAGATTCACGCGCGAAATTTCAAAAAATGATCTAGGAAATTTTTTATTTGATCATTTTGCCGTTACTTTGTATGTACTATTATGATTACGGCGATAGAAACTCGTTAGAATACAAAGTTCAACATCATTCGGCTTGTCAATTCCTTGAAACGAAATAATCCGCGGAAATTTCCGGTCAACATATGATGGTGACCGGTGATCATTACGTGTCTGCCATATTGTACTCCTTTCGCTTGCAAATCATTGTCGCATCCGTCCAGATATTGAATTCATTTCGCGTTATGTAACGTGTCAAACGTTTGATCATTCAATCAGCCTCTGCATGTGTCACAAAATAAAACGACCCTCCAACCAAATTGAAGTTATATCCTAAAAAAAAAAAAATGGTCTCCCGCTTTTTTCAAAATTATGTAGTGACTATCGGAAAAACTCGTGTTCAAATTCTAATTATTTTTCTTTTTTTTCTAATTATTTTTTATTTTTACTTCGCTTTTCATTACTTTTAGTACGAGAGCCCATGATCAACATTTTTGCCTCATCGTTTTAAGACCAAAACCGTATTAAAATCGATAGTTATGCACAAAATTTGTCCGCGTCACGTTTGACCAGAACGCATTTTCAATTGGGTCAAAAAAATTTACGGAGTCGTTTCATAACAATGTGTCTGATTTTTGAAAATGCGGTTGAACAATAGATTTTAGATACCTATAATACACTTTCAGACACTACAATAGGGTCATAAATACCCAAGAGAGACCATTTAAAAAATCAAAAATGAGGTAAAAAATTTGGTAATCTTGGCAACCATACGGAAGATTTAAAAAAAAAATTGAACCAGGCTGCTATGAGGCAGGTCGTTTGAATTTTTGGACATTTTTAAAAATGCACTTGGACCTTATGTGACTCGCAAAATCCCTGAAAACAAACTTTTTTCTAATAAAATGACGAAACCTATGTGAATTTTTAATATCAGACAATATGGTGATAATACCGTCTGCTTATTTTTTTTCACATTGTATAAATGCCCCCCCCCCCCCCCCCCCCCATAAAACTCTGACGTTTCTGGCCGGTATTGCCCGCCTAGCCGAGTTCAGAATCATCTATTCTAACGATCTTATACGGTTTTGAGCGAAAAACTATGGGACACGGTTTTGGTCGTGGGCTCTCGTACTATTTCGACCCCACTCCGGTTGGTTAGCATCATCAAAATTAAAAAAAAAAACAGCTTCCTTTTCGACAATTTAAACGCGCACGTCAATGATTGAATGAATATGAATGAATGAAGGTTAAGCGGTCACCCAACCAAGTATTGATCTCGTCCGAGGCTGCTTAAGTATAAAGATTGATTTTTCTTATTCCAGTGATATCTACCCGTCATAAACCTCGTCATAAAGTATGCTCCAAACTAAAGAACAATAATAATCAATATGTTCATGCCTGTCACGTTGAGTAAGTTCCTTAATATGTATTTTTGATTGAGATCAAGGGAACTGTCTTTTTCAAAAAAATTTCAATAAATTTTTTGTTCCTTTGTCTTTACGAATCCATGCATAGTAACAAGTCTGACCTGCTGATTATCAATCCAGTACAAAGCAGTATAATATTGTATCATTCATGATGTCTCTAACTGCACCGCTTATACGAAATTTAAAGCTATATAGTGCGTGTATAAGGGTGTATGAAGATGTGGCAGAGGAAGAGAAAGGTAGAGAGAGAGAGAGAGAGACAGAGAGAGAGAGAGAGAGAGAGAGAGAGAAAGATCACTTTTAAGTTACATTGACAAGGTTCAACCCGCAGCGATCCCGTAACGATATAATGACACGAGCAGACTCGACGAAATTGATAGAATCAGTGCCTCTCGTTCGCATTAGACTCGGTAATTTGTCTCGTATCTACTTAAAAGTACGTGCACACACAGATAAATGAAATATATATATATAGATATATATATGTAGTGTCATATATGCATCGATTTAGTGCAACCAGCAAACTGTACAAAAGACCGGGAGGCTCGTGCCACAACGTGTTCATCACACATGTATAATCCTAAAATTGATTAATCACGGACATATCCCTCAGTTTCAATTCGTTTGACCAACTTTTACGAAGAAAGTCATTCGTCGTATGATTTTCCGGTTCATCTATTTCTGTCAGTTCAGTTTACCCTTCGATTTGCAACTTCCGGTTTAATGTATATTCAACTTAACCTCTGATTTAATTATTCAAATATTAACGAAATGTCACCATTTTATTCAAATTTCTACTGTGCGTTCTTTGACTTCTCCTGAACATGTTCTCCAAGTGTCGAAACGATTGAAAAGTCACTTTTTAACATAGGAACGTGACTACGCTATTCTTAAACTTTAGTTATGTGCATGAAACAATATGAAAAAATCGAAAAAAGGTTATAAAAAACTGTCAAAATACTTAAAATATTACTACTATTATGCCACCAGAAAAAGGAAAAAATTTGTCTACTGTTTAAATCTAAATCATGTAATTTTTATACGACATTTTATCGTGTGAAGCTAGCGCTTTGCTTGAGAACAATAGACCCCCAGCCCCCTCCAGGATTCTATTAAACAATATCAATTATTATTATTTGGATCAAAAATCAATCGGATGCCCAAAAACACTTATTCTATCTCTCGAATACTTGTTGAGAAATTGTTCATAATAAGTCAGTAGCTAAAACCTTTTCTCTACCCAAACTCGTTCATTATAAAACAACAACAACAATAACTTATCACAATCGTCACAACGAAATGTTATTTTGCTCACAAATTGTTTTGATATTGTTTGTGCAGATATTTTGCTGATACACTCGCTCACAATGAAAATGGCAACACAACAAGTCACAATGGACGAGTGGAGGCGACCAATCAACAACCACCGACAAGGTTACCATCGCCCATCACACAAAATCTTCCGGTTGGTGCACCCTGTCCGCCCGGAAGTACACCAGTACCACCGGCAACTACATACAAGGATTCACAAACCTACGTCCTTCCGTAAGTATATTATTCACAAGCAAAATAAACCATTTTTCTTCCTCGATACCGTTTATAATCATTATTTTTTTCTCCCAAGCAAAACACACTGTACGAAAGCCCACGACCAAAACCATGTCCCATAATTTTTCGCTCAAAACCGTATAAAATCGTTAGAATAGATGATTCTAAACCCAGCTAGGCTGGCAATACCGGCCAGAAACGTCGAAGTGTTGTACGGGGGCATTTCTGCCATGTCAAAAAAATAAGCAGACGGTTCTATTACAATATTGTCTGCTATTAAACATTCACATAGGTTGCATCATTTTATTAGAAAAAAGTTCGTTTTCAGACATTTTGCACGTCGCATATGGTCCGAGTGTATTTTTTAAGATGTCCAGAAATTCAATCGACCTGTCTCATAGCAGCCTGGTTGATTTTTTTTTTAAATCTTTCGTATGGTTGCCAAGGTTACCAAATTTTTTACCTCATTTATAATTTTCTCAAATGGTCCGTCTTGAGTATGTATGACCTTATTCTGGTGTCTGAAAATTGTATTATCGGTATTTAAAATCTATCGTTCAACCGCATTCTCAAAAATCAGACACATTGTTATAAAACGACTCGGTAAATTTTTATGCCACAATTGAAAATGTGCTCCGGTCAAACGTGACGCGGAAAATTTCTGCAATTAGTATTTTTCGAATCAGAATAACGATATCTATCGATTTTATACGGTTTCGGTCTTAAAACGACGAGGCAAAAATGTCGGCCATGGGCTCTCGTACTCACAACCTCGATACAAAATCATTCACAGTCGGGTCAAACCTTTTAATTTTATACTTCAGTCATGCATTACCCGAAAGTCCACCGGACAGCGGAAGTGAGCCTCCTTACTCGCCACCAGGTCATCACGAAACTTCCCAACATGTACATTCGCCACGTAAGTATTTTTACTGGTTGAAAAAAATAAGAAATATCAATATAAATAAAAAAATTCAGTAATAGTGTTCATTCGATTTTATTATTTTGTCTCAAATTTGTTGCAGACGAAAAAGCTGCGTTGCAAGAAATATTATTACAACACCAAAACAATGCGACGAATTATTCTCCCAATTTGTTGCCACCTTCACCCAGAGCTATCGCACCCACAAACGATACTCTTTTGTTAACTCATCCTGTATTAACACCCCTTTTAACTCCATCGACTCCGAGTATCCCATCACAACAACCACTTGGTACGTCGTTGGTTCCTCTACCTCATGATAATAGTCCTGGTGGCATTACAACCCTTTACTCCTCTCTTCAGTCAGCACCGAAGAAAAGAAAACTCAGTCAGGATGGCCTCATACATGTCAAACAAGTGAGTACCTTCATTCAAATTATCATCTGATATTATTTACACATATTTCTTCAAATCAAATATTTCATTGAACCAAAATGTCGACAATTCACAATTGGACAATAAACTTGAATGATTAATCCTATTTTATATGTTTATACTTTCGATTTCCAATAATAAAAATCTAAAAAGTTATTACCATTCCGTTTATACATCCGTTTTTGCCTGAGAATTCCGAAAAAATCGACAAGATTTTTAGAAATTGAAATTCAGTTTAATCAATCGTTTCATTTAAATTTTTTCGGGTTTTTTTTTCGAGACTCGCTATGTATCCAGAAATCACGATGAAAAAAAAGATCTCTGTCACGACTATTTGAACATTTTTATTTCTATCAGCATCTGTTTGGATCTAAATTGAAAAAATATTTATATATTAACACATCGCCATAATCATAATAGTATATACAAAGTAACGGCAAAATGATCGAATACAATTTTTCCAAAATAATTTGTCGAAATTTTGCGCGAATCTTCTTGAGCGTCGTATTATAATGTGTAAAAAATTAGAGAAAGTTTCGACGTCTGGTAATCGAGATATTCAGTGTTTAAAATCGCAACTTTAACACGAAGTCTTATGGGAAGTGACGAAAAAAGATGATATTTTAGAACGAATAACTCGATTTCTAAACGGTCAAACTTCGGGAAATTTTAGCCACAGTTTAAAAAGATTCATACGAATTTGAAATAATTAAAATTGGAATTGATCGAACGCATGAGAAACGATCGAACCTCCCTAAGTAACGTAACTAAATAATGTAATGTTGAAATGGCTGAAATGTTGTAACAGGAACCAGAATTGGGAACGGTGGAGCACAGTTGTAGCAGTAGCAGCGCAGTATTGGACGGTGAGGAGGTGAACGGTGACAATTCGTACATCGATGCAAGTTATCAATGCATAAGATTTCATCCGTTTCAACAAACCTCATGGCACGCACTTTGTGATCACAATCTAAAAGAATTGCCAACACCGCATTACAGGGTCGACGCTGACAAGGGTTTTAATTTTAGTAATTCGGACGATGCCTTTGTTTGTCAGAAGAAAAATCATTTCCAGGTATTTATATAAGAATGTAGTTCTCATTGTATTTACGATAAAAGAAAAATGGACATAACTCGATTAACCGTTCCGATGGATAATTATATTTTTTGAATTATTTAACAGATTACTTGTCACGCTCAACTTCAGGGTGAAGCGGTTTTTGTGAGAACGGGTGAAGGTCTTAAAAAAATCAGCAGCTTTCAGCTTCATTTTTACGGTGTCAAAGTCGAATCACCAACGCAAACGATACGCGTCGAACAGAGCCAAAGTGACAGGAGTAAAAAGCCATTTCATCCTGTGGTGTAAGTGTCAATATTGGTCATAAATAAATCCACTTTTCAATCCCACGTCCCTTTTTGCCTGTGAGCAACGGATGCACTGCACCGAAAGCGATTAATGTTTTTGTTGCACGCATAGATAATTCTTCGTTTTATTTTGTATTGAAAAAAAAAAAAAAAAACAACAAATGTTTAAAGAAAAAAAATTGATAAAATCAAAAAGGAGCAATAATTTAGGCACGTTTGCAAAATTTATCTCCTTTCCGATGTTTAGGGCTCTCAGCTCCTCCTTTACACTAAAGTAGAGCTGGTTTCAGGGTGGAATTGGGCGGTGAACGAGTGACTAAAGTAACCGTTGGACGTCTACACTTCAGCGAAACAACCAGCAACAATATGAGAAAAAAAGGCAAACCCAATCCTGATCAACGCTATTTTCATCTCGTTGTTGGTTTACATGCCCACACCGCTGATCAATCCAGTTATCAAGTCGTCGCACACGCTTCCGAAAGAATTATCGTCAGGGTAAGCAATTTCCAATTTGACTTATTCTTTTCACCGAACAAAAAAAATATTTTTGAACGAACAAAATTCATTTTCTTCGTCCAACAAAGTTAATTTTCTTCGTTCAGAGCTATTTTTTCTCAGTGTTGCACTAAAACAATTGAATATATACAAATATCACTGAGGCTTTGACGAGGTTTGATCGCTATAATCATAATAATGCATACAAAGTAACGGCAAAATGATCAAATACAATTTTTTGACACTTTACGCGAATCTTCTTGAGCGTCGTATTATAATGTGTTAAAAATTGAATCGAGATATTCAGTGTTTAAAATCGCAACTTTAACGTGAGGTCTCATGGAAAGTTGCGAAAAAAGACGATATTTTACGACTAATAACTTCGAAATATAACCCACAGTCGCTGGGTATGATTGTTGAGAAGATTCATACGAATTTTGAACAATTAAACTTGGAATTTATCGAACGCATGAGAAACGATCGAACCTCCTTAAACCAAGAGAAATAAACGAAACAATACCAGGGAGAGATCCCTCCATCCAAAATTCAATGGTTCAGATTGTATTCGAACTATTGTGATTTTTTCATCTATTTATTCCCGTTTCTTACTAAACCACATTTGTACTTCAACTTTTCTAAACAAATCAGCTGGAATTTGGTCAAGAAAACTTTCCTGTTATTTACTATTAGATTTTCACTAAAAAATAACGACTTCGTCGTTTGGTTCTACTTTGATTCTGAGACATTGATTTATGTGAAGAACATATGAACAATCATTATTTGTTAATAGAACAAATAGTAGATATAAATCAATTTTTGTGCTCGATCACGAAAAGTTTCATTTTCTACAAAAATACTTTGAACATAAGAATGGCAATAAAAGCTCGTAGTGATGACTCTAATTTCTGGTCTTCACACTGAGAATACATTTTTTGTTTGTTAAGGTCGATTATTCACTTAAATACTGACAATTATATTTTATCTTATTATCGCGAAACGACACACACGCAAACAGCATAAACATGAGAAAAAAGTCTGTAAGACTTTTGTTTTTCATATGGCTTCCTCTTCTTTTTGCTGATTGGGATTGATTGATAAATTATATTGGGCGATTGGGATTGGGGTTTGTTTCTCGAATGTTCGTTGATTCGTCAGGTGTTTGTGCAGGCGAGTAATCCTGGCCAATTCGAGTCAGAAGGTACGGGAGTTGGTGCTGAAGGTGGTTGGCAAAGAGGAGCAGCACCTGACAGTGTTTATCATGCTGGTCGAGTTGGTATTAACACGGATAGGCCGGACGAAGCCCTCGTTGTTCACGGTAACATGAAGGTGAGTAAAAAAAACAAACTTTTTAAAAGATAATGATAGGAAATACATTCAACGAATTTTGCAGTTGATTTTTATGTACATAGAGATGAGCAACGACAAAAAAAAATTGAAATCTACAAAATTTTAACAAATTCACGAAAATTACTGTAACTTTTTTCCATTCGAAGCTGGCACCTCAGCCACCGCTCCATTCTCTTAATTGTAGAATTATCTTCAAATTTGTAATAGGTGTTTTTCATTTTTAGTCTTTTTTTAATAACATGAGAAATTTCAAAGTAAAAAAAAATGATTAAAAATTGAATTTTTCGCTTAACCTTGCCTGAATAAATAGTTTATCGGAATGTAATTCGGCCTACAACCTATTCGGATTCACGGGCTTCATTCCTGTGAAGGATTTATCAAAATTCTTTTTTTTAATGGTTTTCGCGTGAAAAGCGGCCAAACACAATTTTGCAGATGATTTTTATGTTTATAGAGATGGAATAAGTGGAATGATTTTCTACGAGTTCTGATAAAATTTCAACAATTCCAGGTTACCGGACACATCGTCCAACCGAGCGATGCCAGAGCAAAACAAAACGTTCAAGAGCTTGATACTCGAGAGCAGCTTCGAAACGTTCAACAATTGCGAGTTGTTCGGTACAGATACGCACCGGAATTTGCTCTGCATTCGGGTTTAGGTATGAAAGGACAGGAAGACACGGGTGTTATTGCTCAAGAAGTACAAGAAATATTACCCGAAGCTGTTTTACCTGCTGGTGACATCGTCCTGCCGAATGGTCAAAGAATCGAAAATTTTCTTGTCGTTAATAAGGAAAGAATATTCATGGAAAACGTGGGTGCTGTTAAAGAACTGTGCAAGGTTAGTCCGTTTTTGTTTTTTTTTTTTTTTTCAATCTCAACATACGAAAAAACACATAATATTCGAATACGAAAATCATAGATCCAACCGCTTAAGGAGGTTCGATCGTTTGTCATGCGTTCGATAAATTCCAAGTTTAATTGTTTAAAATTCGTATTCGTATCCGCTTAACAATCATACTCAACTGTGGCTGAAATTTGAGCAAGTTTGACCGTTTAGAAATTGAGTTATTAGTTGTAAAATATTGACTTTTTTCGTCACTTCCCATAAGACCTCGTGTTAAAGATACGATTTTAAACACCGAATATCTCGATTACCAGACAGTGAAACCTTCTCTAATTTTTGACAAATTATAATACAACGCTCAATAAGATTGACGCAAAATTTTAAAAAGTTATCTTGGAATAATTGTATTTGATCATTTTACCGTTACTGTGTATATACTATTGTGATTATGGAGATCGAACCTCGTTAAAAATGTTTGGTTCATTTATTTTCTCGTATGAAAGCGTAAAAAAGGTCAATGAATTCTTAACTTGTAGATGAATTTTTGTGCACTTAACGATATTGTTTTATTCGGACAGGTCACCGATAGCTTGGAGACTCGAATAGATCAATTGGAAAGGATCAATAAGCGTCTGGCGAAATTGAAGCGCGGCGACAGTCTGAAGAGTTCTGTTAGCACGGTATCGAGTATTTCTAGCAATAATTATGCATCTTCAACCAACACTAAGAACGCTTTGTCCAGTGGGAGTGGCAAAAGATCTTCAAAAGAAGAGGATCTTTTATGCAGCAACAAATTCATTCAAATTATCATCGTAATCCTCATTCTCATCATGGCTTTTTGGTAATTATTACACGTTCATCATTACAACGAAAAATATTCAATAAACTAACAAAATTTGATGGAATATATTATAAAACATTGCAATCTTTTCAATCTTGTTGTTTTCTGATTCAATGACTCAAAATATTTAGATCCATGAAACAAAATAGAAATTTCAATTTTTGTATGATTTTTTTTTTTATGTGTAGAACTTTTTGTTTGTTTATTATTAAAACATTCATTTTTTTTGTTCACAGCCTCGTGGCAATGGCTACACTGTACTTCTTGGAATATCAAAAAAGAAGTAACCTCGAATGGTCGGCTGTAGCGGGTGCTGGTATGCTCGCAATCGGACCTGTCCACGTCCCGACATTACCCACCACACCGAACTACGATCCTCGTTTTAATTCACGCCTTGACAGCACTTTATCGCCGTCTTATACGAGACACGGTTCGTTCACGAAAGGAGACATAGACGGTCACATTGGTGTTAAGGGAAATACAGTCTCAACGCCTTCCCCAAATACGAAACAACAATTATATTCACAAGAAATAACTTGGTATCCTTTTGGACACTCAGGACCACAACCAAAACCTGAAAAAAATAGGTGATTTGAATAATTATAAAAAACAAACAAAATTGGCCTCTTTGACGGCAAGAAAATAGTAAATGAGTGAATTATCATGCAACCTCTTTCCAACGGTGTCGAACAATATTCAATAACAAAGAAAAAAAACCTCAATTATCTTCCAATTTTTCAATTATTTTTCAATTTTTCATCTAAATACGAAAAAAAAACATCCAATTTTCGTCCCATTGTTCTACAATTGACAAATCTCACAGTTAAGTGTTTTTTTTTTTTTTTTCACTGATTGGAATAATTGGATGAAGATTTTTTGTTGATTGAACTTTACATAATGATTGACGTCTGAAATTCAAGCGATTTTTAAAATTGATTGTTACAGTGAATTTCCGAGTAACTGGTTAAGCAGAAGCAATACCGGTGCGGTTCCCAGTAATGTTGACGAAAATGATCAAAACTCAGACGTCGATGCTCCACCACCGACCAAAGGTCCTGTGGCTCTTGGACGACCAGCTGATTGTCCGATTCATTTCACCGAGTTAGACAGCCCGTGTCAGGTACGAAAATTCTTCACGACAAAAAAAAATATATCGGTACAGATACATCATTTGAGGAGGTTCGATCGTATCTCATGCGTTCGATAAATTCCAAGTATAATTGTTTGAAATTCGTATGAATCTTCTTAACAATTATACTCAACCGTGGCTGAAATTTTCCGAAGTTAGACCGTTTAGGAATCGAGTTATTGTGAAATATCGTCTTTTTCGTAAATTCCCATAAGACCGTTGCGATTTTAAACATTGAATATATTAGGTACCATCCGGTGAAACCTTGCGAAATTTTTGACACATTATAATACGAAGCTCGAGAAGATTAACGTAAAATTTCAAAAAATCATCTTGGAAAAATTGTATTTGATCACTTTGCCGTAACTCGTTAAGTAGATAAAAATCGAGCTGAAGCATTGAATGATTTTCGTAGATTTATTGCTGTGCATCAGAAATTCACCAGCTTGAAGAACCACATCCTGAACATCCGCCGGAAAAAAAGTCCATTTGTAAGTTTATGTACTTCGTCAATAATTCTCCCCAATCGATGCTTGAACAATCATTTTATCGTTGTATGAATTTTCAGCAGATCATCTGGAACAACCGTTGAGTATACATGAAGAGAAACGCAAGTTGAGCAAAGGAATGCAAAATGGCATAAGTCCGTCCGATCCGAGCACCCAGACCTTGGTGAAAGAGGTAAAATATTATTTTTCACTGTTTCGATACCTCACGACCGATTCTAATGAATGTAAACACGAAACAATAACACCGTGAGTTATCAATTTTTCCAAATTGAAGATCACGCGTTCTTTTATTGCCCGTAGTGCCGAAACGGTTGATAATAGAGCAAAAGACTAGAAGAAGAAAATAGTAGAGCATTCTATTTCCTATGAAAAAGCCTCTGGCGACACTGATCCATCTTTAATCCGTCAAGTCCTGAGAATCGATCGAAAAAATACCTCAAATCGCTAAGCACCATGTTTCGTGTTCAGATATTTTTTTCGATCAGCTCTTCAAAGTAAAATACTGACTATGGAAAATATTCGCCGGAAGCTTTTTTACAGAAAATTCGACGTACTACAAGATTGGTTCTATGACATTTTGTTTTATCTCTAACCATTTGAGCAGCATGTGCGATTGAAGAACGCAAATCTACCAACTTTGTCAATTATTCACATTTCCAGACTCGAATTGAAGTTTGAATCAATGGTTATTGATCGTTGGACATTCCGTCTGAGCTTTAAAAAAACTTAACAATGATAATTTCCGTAAAAAGTTATAAATAAGGTCTTAATCGTTGAATTTTTATAGAACAACTACAAATATCTTCACAAGAGGACCAGAAGGGAAGCAGGAGGTGGCGGGGATTGGGGGGAGGTTGCAAGCAACGCAGCAGGTTCTTTACCACCAGAGCCAAAACCTCAATTGCACATTGTTGCCAAAAGTTTCAATGCTACTCTCGATCAGAGATACTGTTCCATTACTTCGGCGAATACACCAAACAACTTCAGTTGCAACGTTCCACTCTCCAAACATATGCCTGACACTCATTTGACTCTACATTTTGTGTGAGTTCGCTTCTCAAGCCGCTGATCAACGCGATCAATCGAAAGACATAAAAATAAATATAAATTTGAACTACTTTGATTTTAAAATACACCAAAATGTGAATACTTTTATTTTGAATACTGGTCTTACTTGTTCAAAATTTGTTCATTATTTTAAAGTGAAAAAAGTTTAATTCAATACTATCTGTTGGAAATTTATTCCCTCTTTCAAAGTGAAAAAAGTATAATTCAATTCTACTTGTTCTACCTGTTGAAAATCTGTTCTCATTTAA
This sequence comes from Campoletis sonorensis, assembly GCA_013761285.1. Lineage (NCBI taxonomy): Eukaryota > Metazoa > Arthropoda > Insecta > Hymenoptera > Ichneumonidae > Campoletis > Campoletis sonorensis. The sequence continues at coordinate 10,961 of JACEOJ010005776.1, read as the reverse complement.
AGTGAAAAAATTTAAATTGAATTTAACTTTTTTGACCTGTTCAAAAATTGTCCTCTTTTGAAGTGAAAAAGTTTAATTCAATTCTGTGGTCAAAATTTCTTCTCTTTTAAAGAACAAAGGGCTGATTATCTTTGCTTTCAAAATACACGAAAATTTTAACACGATTTTTATTGTTGTCACAGTGGTATGCCGTGGTACTGGCAAGTTGTTCAAAATTGTCCAGTTCCACCAAACGCAGTGGTCGATGAAGCAATGATTTGTAGCGGCTGGAGCTATGCCGTGCAGCAACAACAACCACAATTTACCGAAACAACCAATCAGCCTGGCGATCAATCTTTTACCCTTGACGTCGCTTACTATTTGAGAAAAACTTTAATATTTCGGGTCCCTACTGTACAGCCTCAGGAGGTAATTATATTCAATATTTTATTTTATCATTTATAATTATAATATTAATAACGACTTTATTTTATTTATATATTTTTCTATATTATAATTTCGAATAAATAATAAAACTAACGATCTTTAGGTTCATATTTATTTGTATTTATTTGTTACAGAACGTCTGCAAAAACAGGCACGGTGGTGATTATCTCGAGTTTACCTTACATTTCTACAGGGATTGCGATGGTTGAACATTTCCGTGCGATACGCCCGATCGATATTGCGAATAATAGTGCCTTTGATAAATGGTCACAATTTTTATCGACCCGATTAATTCGTACTGGATTGCTCATTTTTGACGGCTCCACCAGAAGAAACAAAAAAACCAGCAAAACCTCTATGATATTAAATCGAGCGTGAGTGACTGAAGGTTGTTGAAAGCTATCTTCGGTCAAACATCGAACAAATTACTTAGAAATCCGATCGCCTAGATTTTAATTATAATATAAAAAAAAACAACTACAAAAAAGGAAAAAAAAACAACAACACATTTAAAATAAGAAGCATTTTGTAAAGTTTTAGTAAGTATGCGAGAATGCAAACCACAACGACTCGAAGAATCTCGATTCACAAATTGTTCTACACGGCGAATCTTTTATTTTTTTTCTCTTGAGATTATTTGATGAAAAAAACATAATTTTTTTTTTTGTAAACTATGAAGAAACCTTCAAGTATTCTCGAATCTCGTATTCGTTAGTCATTTCATCGAAAACAAACAAAATAATTAAACATTGTTAGCATCACACACATACACAAACAAATACGAAAGTGTTTTAATTCGAATATTCGATGCATTTCCACTCGTATTGCCTATCGTTGGTTATTAATTGTAATTTGTTATTGTTATTTTTACACCTAGACACTTTGGTAATGAGTTTATTCGTAGTTTCATTTATTTTTCTAAGCGATACAACCATTCGTTTCTAACTTCATTGAAAAGTGGTGGAATTTTTTTTTTTCCTTTGTTTTTTTTTTTAATGGCTAAGCGTAACTGAAAACGATGGATTCGAGAACGTAATTATAAAAACGTATAAGTTCGTTGGAAGAGACAAAAAAAATGGCGTTATTAGCATAAATGTAAAATACTTGAAAAATTATGCATAAAATTCAATTCAAATACATAAAATTTGTTTTTGATACAACAACGTTTTTTTTGTTTTTTTTTTTACTCTTCCATTAGCGACAACGTAATTTGGTAATTCTCAACGAAACAATTGTTACTGTATGTAGTTTAGAATTCTTCGATGACTAAGCGATATGTCATAGAAACTTGTAAATACACAAAATGTTTAGATGTTAAGCAAGCAAGTTCACGAGAATGCTCGAACGATGACTGTTTCCCGAAGCTTATCACATGAACCTGGCAACCATTAGAATCATTGAAAACACCAGGTTATAAGGTTTTTTCTGACAGTTACGAAATTTTTTTGCAATTTTTTTCAAAGCAGCAAAACATTTAGTATGAATTAGTAAACGGATAGATGAATTATCGTCTAGTTATTAGTCAACGTAATATTAATTGAGCAATCAAGTATTAATGATCAATGAATTAATCATCAATGGTTACGTGAAACATTAAATCCGATAGTTCTTTAACTTGCAGATCAAATGAATAGGTCATTCTTGAAAATTCATTTTTCAGATCTCCGATTTATGGGAATAACAAAAAAAAAGATTATCTTTTTACTCCATTTTACACCATCATTCATATCCTTAAATGAGAATTAATATTTTCGCGAGTACGGGATACTTGGCTACAACTTTCAATATTTATCATTCGAATTTTTTTCACGTGAGATGAAAAATAAATTATTTATCATTTTAATGATGACCTATTTTTTTCATCGACAAGATAAAAATATGTATTTAATTGACTCAAAAAAACTGAGTAAGTGTTCGATTGTTTGACAGTATAACGACTCTATCCTTTATTTTTGGACTTAATATAACTCTGCTTCAAAACATTTTCAATTTAATATCATTTTTTCACATTGAACTAAGCTCCGAAGTAGTTCCGTTTCGGAATATGCCTACTCCAAAAAATTCAATCAACTAATGAAATAGTACGAGAGCCCATGATCAAAATTTTTGCTTCATCGTTTTAAGATCAAAACCGTATAAAATCGATGGATATGTTTATTCTGATTCCAAAAATATTAATTTCAGATATTTTCTGCGTCACGTTTGGCCGGAACGCATTTTCAATTGTGTCATAAATAATTAACCGAGTCGTTTCATAACAATGTGTCTGATTTTTGAGAATGCGGTTGAACGATAGATTTTAGATACCGATAATACAATTTCCAGACACCAGTGGGTGTCACACATGCCCAAGAGAGACCATTTAAGAAAATTAAAAACGAGGTAAAGAATTTGGTAACCTTGGCAACCATACGAAAGATTTGAAAAAAAATTTAACCACGCTGCTATGAGACAGGTCAGTTGAATTCTTGGACATTTTTGAAAATGCAATCGGACCATATGTGCCGCGCAAAATGTCTGAAAACGAACTTTTTTCTGAAAAAACCTGACGGAAGCTATGAGAATTTTTAACACCAGGCATATTGAAATAAAACCGTCTGCTTATTTTTTGTGACATGGTAGAAATACCCCCCCACAACACTGTGACGTTTCTGGCCAGTAGTGCCAGATTAGCGGGGTTCAGAACCATCTGTTGTAACGATTTTATACGGTTTTGAGCGTAAAACGATGGGACATGGTTTTGGTCGTAGGCTCTTGTATTGTCCGAGTGAAGATGTTTATAAAAGTAGACACACGAGAAGAGTAAAGTTGTTGAACTGTCAAAATAATTGAATGTATCTTTGAGATCAAACAAATGACCTAAATCAGTGTAATTCATATAAAATTGATAGCACAAAGCTTAAATATCCAAAGCAAAGCGCATGTATGAGGGTACACGAAAGGAGAGACAAAAAAAAAGTATATCAGTGCAATATGTGAGAAGATAAAAATTCGATGATAACAAAAGTATTGATAAAAAAATGCGTAATTGATTGTGTATAAACAAAAGTATTCTCGTCATGTATTGACATTTAATATATATTAAGAAACAGTCAATACTCGTTATTTGTACAATTTGAAAGTTTTTCGTTGTCGGCTAATGTCGAAAAATAGAGCCATTTAAAATACAATTTCATGCGTTAAGGTGAGTCTACATGGTGAGTGTTGTCTTAAACTTTTTTTTTTTAAATTGACAACAGTGATAAAGAGAGCAAGTGGACAAGATTCAGCCGATAAACAAAAGGTAGTGAACATGTGGACTTATCTCGATTCTGTACTTGAAAATCCTTTTCATAAAGAAAAAAAAAGTTATTTACCATTTGAACGAATAAGACTAGCAGATAAATTCATTTCTTACGTTACGTAATCGTAGTAGTTCGTATGGCAAATATATTATAAAAAAATAACGTAACCTTATCGCGTCACCCACTTTTCGAAAAAAAATATAAAAAAATAAAACAAATACTTTAAAAAATATTCTTGTTGATACCAGTTACACACGTCAGACACAACTATTAATTAGGATTGAAGAGTTTAACGTTTTCAGTGCGTTGCGCATTATTCGATTCAACTGCGTAATTGTATATTTTACAACAAATTCATGTAAATGTAATAACTAAATACATATTTATTAATATATATATATGTATACACAAGCATTACATACGCATTATATATAATATCGAAAAATCTATAAGACATCAAAATAAACGTAGAGAAATAAAAAAATAAAAAACCTTCAACCTGTATTTTATCGCCTTATTCGTGTGTTACTTCACAGACCTAACGTATAGACCACTCATTTCCTATAGGATCGAAATCAATTTGACTTTTTTTCTAGCAGTTCCACTAATTTCGTAAAAAAAAATGTAATAAAAAGAACCAAATCTGCTATTTTGTTTGCAAATGTTTCAAATAAAATGAATGAGATGTAGACTAAGTAGCAACAGCTGAAAAAACAAAATTTAATTGTGAAGTTATGATCCTTTTTCATTTTTCGGGGCTTTTTTTTCATTTTTTTCATGTTTTTCTGGTTCCTACATAGATACTTTCAAAGGTTTTTTTTCGGACTAATGCTTTTTTTCTCAATCAAGAGACTCGGTTGACTCGGTAGAGTCTCGGGACAAGTACATTTGACAGCTCTGTCTGTCGTCTGCTGGCCCGAGGCTCACCCGAGTATATTGTCTCTGAATAAAACTTTCCGCGGTGGTGGGGGTAAAAATGGCATCAAGAGACTCGGTAGAGTCTCGGGACAAGTACATTTGACAGTTTTGTCTGTCGTCTGCTGGTCCGAGGCTCACCCGAGTATATTAACTCTGAATAAAACTTTCCGCGGTGGTGGGGATAAAAATGGCACGTCATTTTGTGTAATTACGAAGCTCGATCAGGAGTCGTTTGGTCATTTGAAAATTGAACTGGAGACTTATTATCAAAATCTCTTTCGATTGAGCCTAAAAGCAGCATGTTTGGTTGCGTAATTGCCGAGAAAAAACTTTGTACAGGCTCGAGTTTATGCAAAAATTCTAACACATGGAAGCATTCGACGTGTCCGTATATACGCGCAGACGACACAGTCAAAGGCCTCATGTCCCCGGCCAAAACCCGTTTCCACCGAAGCCGGTCTTCGGCGACGAAAGTAACGAGTTCCCATTGGTCCTTTCCTCTGTACCCATACCACGGAAAGTTTGACGGTAGTTTTTACGGTGTAAAGTGCGAGACGCGTAAACAGCGTGTTTTTTGTGGACTTCTCGTAGATCCGTCGTGGGTAAAATTTGAACTCATTTCTACATCAGTCCTTTGAAACCCTTTGAAACACACATTTTTCCTCACGTGCAATTAGCTCAAAACTTTGTACTCGGGGGTTTTCGGGTTCGCTGATTACAAGTCTGCACTTAAAATTCAGAAATTCAAGATGGCGGATACAATATGGCGGACACCAAATGCAAAAATTGTTTGATGAAAGCAAAACATGGTACTCGGGGGTTTTCGGGGTCGCTGATTACAAATCTGCACCCAAAATTTAGAAATTCAAGATGGCGGATACAATATGGCGAACAATAACTGCGAGAATCGTTTAAGAAAAGCGAAAGTTGGTACGCGGGGGTTTTTGGGTTCACCGATTAAAAATCTGCATCCAAAATTTCGAAATTCAAAATGGCGGATCCAACATGGTGGACCATAAATTCAAAAGTTTTTTGATGGAAGCGAACGTTGGTACTCGGGGGTTGTAGGGGTCGCTGATCACAAATCTACTATCAAAATGTGGAAATTCAAGATGGCGAATACTATATGGCGAACGATAACTGCGAAATGCGTTTGATATGAAAGCGAAAGTTGGTACTCGGGGGATTCGGGGTCGCCGAATACAAATCTGCACCCAAAATTTCGGAATTCATAATGGCAGATCCAATATGGCAGACCATAAATGCAAAAATTTATTGATGAAAGTGAAAGGTTCAGAAAAAAGAAATGATATCCGGGCCAAAAATCCCCTCGCCGGGGAAAAAAACCTTGGACAAGTACATTTGTTGACCCCCGTTTCCATTTGTTTCCACAGAAAAAAACTAACCAAAAAAGTACGAAAATCTCAAAAAATTGGCAAGATCGAAAATGATTTACCTTCGGCACTAAAATTTATAATATCAATAATAGGACAAGTGTTTCATTGTCGCTTGAGGATGGAGTATTAAAAAAAAAAAACAAAAAGTAGTTGGGTATTGAAAAAAGTCACCAAAATGTACAAAAGTAAAAATCGTTCAGAAGAACAGAGTCCAGAAAAAAAAATCGGTATGAAAAAAACTTGAAAAAAAAGAATTTCAAACAAAAAAAATTGAATTGAAAAAAAAAAAAATTTCGGCCGAAGTACTTGGCGAGTTTTTTTGCTTAGCTAGGATCACGTAATATATTTCTGATGGTACGAACTCGCCAAGTACTTCGGCCGAAATTTTTTTTTTTTCAATATAATTTTTTTTGTTTGAAATTCTTTTTTTTCAAGTTTTTTCTCATACCGATTTTTTTTTCTGGACTCTGTTCTTCTGACCGATTTTTATTTTTGTACATTTTGGTGACTTTTTCCAATACCCAACTATTTTCTGCTTTTTTTTTTAATACTCCATCCTCAAGCGACAATGAAACACTTGTCCTATTCTTGATATTATAAATTTTAGTGCTGAAGGTAAATCATTTTCGATCTTGCCAATTTTTTAAGAATTTTGTACTTTTATCCGTAGTTTTTTTCTGTGAATTTACTATCCCTGATAGTAAATCCCCGATAGATACTAGCTCCTCGTTAGAACGTTTGGCTATCAGAAGAATTACCCAAGGAAGAAAAGAATCAAATTTTGTCAAAATATTCACGAAAAGGGATTTGTCAACTAGAGGCTCCGGAATTGAATCCGGAAGTGAGTGCGTCAATGAACGAATCTGCTCTTAAACGTGACAAACCTTTTTGTCACTACAAAACACAGTTGGATCCACAATTGTGGCTCTAGGAGCTGGCACTTCTCGTCTGCTATCACAAAAAGAAGAACTTTCTGAAAAAGTAAAAATTCTGGAGCATTTTTCAGATACAGGGAAAATCCTTACAGATTTCCATCACTCGTTATCTCTGGCCCGGAAATCATTCATTTCACCGGGATTACTTAAATCAGACGACCTCTAGAGTCTGTCTCGCGAAGAGCCTGCCCTTCAACTCGAGAAATAGCGACGTTATAAATTTTTGAAAAAACGCTTTTTTCGGGGATTCTTTTACTTCCTCTTTCAATTATGAACCGATCGGGGTTTTCAAGCGCTCATTTTTTTCGTATTTCAATTTTCTACAATTCGTCCTTTAGGATCAATTACATTCTTGCATTAGTTTCTGTTCTATACGCGAAAAAAAGTTTTTTTGCACTCAATTGTTAATTACAAAAATTAATATGGGCAACTTGAGTAGGAAAATATGCAGTTATAATCGCAGGGCTGCTCCGCGTCTGATGGCACTCGCGGTTGTCAGGTGATATTTTGGTCCAAAAACAACCTCTTCTTGCTTGGCCTACATGTTGGTGAAGATCTTAAATAGCCGGAACGTCTAGCTTTTACTGTAAACCGTTTAGTGGAGGGGAAAAATCTCGTCGAGATCGTCTCTCCGGAGCAAAACACTTGAGAGCCGAGGGATCCTTGTTTTTCATTAAAATGGTGAATTGATAAAACCCGATATTTATTCTGAAGAATAAACGGAGGGGTACCGAATATAATTGATATACGAGGATGTTTCCTGAAGGAAGAGGGGGGTCGACCGCCTATGAGTAAGAGGACGGATTCGATGCTCTCGATACCACTGATTCGGGTATACCAATCAAACCTTGCAGCCGGATTTTTATTTCTTATTCGACTGTTTATGTAATTACAAAGACTCATATTTGCATTTTCAAAAATATTAAGTTAGGCATAGTATACTTTTTGTTTTTTTTTCCGCCGTTACCGCTCGTTTAAACCATTTTTTCCATCACGACAAAGAGTTCTCTATATGTTCCAACGTTTTTTCCTCGGATCATTTCTCCAGAGGCTTTCCTGGTTTGACCAAAGCAGATATCGTCAGTCAGATTTTGGGAATTGAAAAAAAATAATTTTTAACATTTCATTGAGTTCGGATTTTCAAATCGAACCATATGTGCAAGTGAGTGACCGCTGAGAGTGAAATGCCTATCACCACCACCGCTGCGCCCGGCTCCGTACTTGCTTCATTACAAAATTCATTGTGCGTCTTAGAAAGCATCTACGGAACCCCTTTTTTTAAAGTGTTGTATGACTTTTTCCTCTATCTAACTACATATGGAATGTAATCCCCACTTGGTAATTTAGGTCTGTTTTTCAAGTGGACCTTCTTTAAGAGGTAAGTACAGAAGGTAAGTACAAAGTTTCCGCTGAAACTCGAAAATAATACGAAACTAAAAAGGTTATAAAGCTCATTGTCTATCACCGGATATCGAAGAACAAATCTCGATATTTCTTTTATGTCTACAACTACCACATTACCTTTAGTTCAATCAGAAACAAAAAACTTAAAGAAAAAACAATTGGACATCCTCCTTACTCAGAATATTGCAGTTTATTAAATATTACAGTATGATTGAACAGATATACTAAATTTGGAAAAAAGGCAATGGCTACTAATAGAGTCTGGAATTCCATTCAGACTGGATACTTGACGTTGATTACTTCAAAGTGAATTTTATTTTGAAGTAGGCCAACCAAATAAGCTCTGAAATCATCAGATTTTGACAAAAATAATAATGGATAGCGACAAGTATCATCGGACGCGGAATCGCCTCCCGATCATAACTGCATACTTTTCCACTCGAGATTTTTCTCAAGGAATTTGTTATTAACAAAATAGTGGAAAAAACGCATTTTTTTTGGTTTTTTGCTTCTAAAAGGAAAAGTAATGGAGGAATATCGATGGTCTCAAAGGGCGAAATGTAGAGAACTAAAAAACGAAGAAAATGAGAGGCGAAACAACCCGATCGGTTAATAATTAAGGGGGAAAACTCAAAAAAACCGAAAAAAATAGCATGTTTTCTAAAATTCATACCGCAGCCATTTTTTTGGATTTCAGCTCTTCGCGACATAGTTGATACTAGTAACTATTTTGTGCGTGCAAGATTTAGATGCCGTCCGATAATTAGTTTCCGCGTAATTGAGACCGAAAGTTTTTTATGCCATTGTTTCCAGCGAAGCTCGATGCTCTATCGGTCGTCCAATTTTCATTTTCCAAACGAATTTGGAAACTAGAATGGATTTGCAACAAAATGTCAATCTTCGTTTTTTATTTAAGACCGGAGAAATAAGTCAAAACTGCGCGCGAACATTGGAAAAAACGGCCGAGCGCGCGAGAGTGGTCGTGGAGTGGGGGTAGAACGGATGCGGGGAAGGCGCATATATAGTAATACAAGCGCACTGTACGCAAGTCCCCACTCTACGACCACTCTACTTCTAAATATTTACCCCAATCCCTAATGTATAGTGTTTTAATTGATTCCTATGGGGTTTAATAGCATGCGCCACCATATTATTGCATGGTACATCATTACCGAGTGATGAGAAACATTCGAAAAAAAATTGGAGCTCTTTTAAGGTGGAGCCCTGATTCGATATTCACTCACCATCTGCATGTATTACTGTTATATCTGTATAACTTATTATTGTAAGTTTTTTAATTTTTTTTATGACGTTGAAGGTCTTCCCCCTCCTTAATATTACATGGGATATCATTTTTTAATGATAACGAATGCTCAAAAAAAAATTGGAGCCGTTTGGAGCTGGAGCCGTGATTCGACATATTTACCGGAATTTCTTTTCGGTCGCGTCATTTCTGCTGATGCGGTGAATTTTATTTTTTTCTACAACCGTTGAGCACACACTTTGATTCGTTGGTCATGTTTCATCACTATCAATAATCTTTATTTTATATTCAATTTCAACTAATTAAAATATTGATGTATTAAATTTAAATTAAACTAAATTTATTGAATCGATTGATCAAAAATATAATCAATTGATCAATCCGAAAAACAATTAATTGTAACTTTTGATTAATCGATTAATTGGAAAAACCAATCATCAACTGGTTCGATTCATCGATTAATCGCCAAACCTTACTACTTGCCGTTATTTCACGGATTTGTTGTAACGTCAATCCTTACGCTTGCTTCGATTCGATAACCAATGTCAATGAAACATTTTTAACAGTGTCATTTATGGGAAATAAGACAAAAAAATGCATCATCGGCCCGTCTAAAAAAGATTTCTTTTTCTCGGCACAATCACGAAAATAACAATTTCTAAAAACGATTTCCTTCGATCAATAAATTCAGTCGTGTATTATACATGTCACCTAAAATAACTTTTCAAAACCTTTTTTCGATCTTTCCGATCGGATTTTTGTCGGTAAAATATTGGAACTTCCTTTTTTCTTTTCTCTATAACCGTCAAAGCTATCGAATTTCACACTTAAAATGGCCGATTTTTTAATATATATTTTTTATTTATATTTCAAGCGAATTGAATAAATACAAAACTCATCAAATGTCATGCAAGTATAATGATCAGACAACAAAATTATTTTAATATCACAACCCCCACGAGCGGCCGAATACAGATTAGCGCAATCTGATAAATGTTCATAAAATGAACATTTACATCTTAGTAATAATGCCACTGTGATTATAAATTATTATTGAGCGAAGAATGAAACACGACCACACTGAAATTTTAGATGAGCTCATACGAAAAATCGACTGACATATGAAAATTGTGTGGTTCCGAGCATTCTTTTTCCCAGAATAATAATTATTTTGTGGTGCACAAGGACATTTTTCTAGTTTTGTTCAATAAATACTGTCGTACGTGTCAATCGCCTCGTACATATACAATTTTTTAATAATAATAATAATTTTTTTTTTTTTTTTTTTTTTTTTTTTTTTTTTTTTTTTTTTTTTTTGGAGGGGGGAAATGCT
>JACEOJ010005774.1:186567-212335 GCA_013761285.1 Campoletis sonorensis | reverse complement strand
CTCTCTCTCTCTCTCTCTCTCTCTCTCTCTCTCTCTCTCTCTCTCTCGTGGGACACAATAAGAGATTCATGTCGTCGGCTCGATTTAATGGATGCGATGATGCGAGATTGAGCCAGAGTCCGCGATATACATATACATATGAAAAAAGACACATGTACGTTACGAATCAACGGCGTATCCTCTTCGAGAAAATTTGCCGGAGACTATCAAATCAAATCGTAGGAAATTAAGTTTTAAAAACACGATTAAACATTTATTAAATCCGTTCTGAACGAGGAGGGACGATTCTTTTTTTCCTTTTCTACTGGCTTTTTCTTAATTTTTAATCGGATGCACAAGGAATTTAATTGTAATTGATGGTTCATTTGACGAGTTATTTTTTTTTGTATAGTTGTCTTCATAGACGCTGACACGTGAGACTCGAATGTTGAAAAAAAGATAATAAGAATTTCCCTTCCAGTCCCTGGTTTATTCACATCCGCAGGACCGGACCCCGTCGCACCCGCGGAAGCATTTGTGATAATTATACGGAAACGTATGCGAATGAATGAGAAAAATGAATGTAGACACGGTGAAAATAGTATACAGATATACATTTTTTCATGCTTGACATTTTTGACGCGTCATCCTTAATGAATTATCGTGCGAAGCTGCTCTCAGTGGGACGTCCTTTGCAATACAGCTAAAGCTTTCTTTCTCCCCTTGTTTCGATGCTCCTCTCATTACCCTCCGTCCGTTCCCGCCTCAACGCGAAGAATTAAATGTCAGGTTTCAATGATCGAATTAACAATGTCGATACAGCGAGGAGCTCACGACAGGAGACGAGAAGGGAGACGGAAACCGAGAGCACAGCCTCTTTGCTGCTTCACTATCTTCGTTCTAACACATTACCATCATGGACGTTCATAATATATACACATATGAACGTGATTCTTTCATTTGGCCCCCGTAATATACTCGGTCAAGGCTTCCCCGATCGCTTCTGCATACGTTACAGTCCAAGTTTCATCGCCAATCGTTCGTGATCATGATCTCTTCTCGCGTAATGTCTTAATGTTTACGACACATGAAAACAATTGAAACGATTAACGTTGTATTAAGAAAGTTTAACGAGTTCAAATCGTAATTGACGTTTACAGTGTAAAAACAAAAAAGAAAATGAAGGTAAAAATCCTACGATGACACAAGACTCGGAAACGTACGAGCAGCTCTGTATCGATCACGTTGGGGGATGGTTTTACGATTATTCTCGACATTTTCCCACCTTTCCTCGAGTGCCTCTTCGGTTTATACTCGTGTTTGTATCTAACCGCAGTACTGTACGCTTCCGTTTCATTATATTATTATACTCGGGACGACACGACGCGGCTCGAATGTCGCTTTGCTGTGGTTGCAAGGGAGAGTGCGAGGGAGAGAGAGAGAGAGAGAGAGAGAGAAAAAGAGCAAGAGAGCTCGATGTACGTAGGCTGGTAGGTAAAGCTGGTAGAAGCCGCCATGTCTAATTATGTCGCATTGATTTTGTCATTAGTCGGCCCTCTCCACCTTCGTACCTCCTCCCGTACTCCCCTCTGCTTTACATCGATGTGTTCATATATTCACCAGGTATATACATGTAACACATATATAGAGACATCTTTGTAGCGAATGCCTCATTGTTGGCAGCCGTAGCTCGAGCAGTCTTGCTGCTGTGAAAAAAAAAGAAATTATTTACCATACGTTTCCCCCAGAGAATCGGAATTGTTTTATTTTTCAATCCAAACCAATTTTCCTCTTACTCTCATATTTTTTTATCAAATTCGCCTCAGTCTCTCGGAAACGGACACGTGTTCCGTCTGCTTTTTTTTACGCTCTCCTCTATTTCATTGTAAAATGAACGTTATTTGCGGAGATTGGTCGACGCTATTCCCTCAATTCTCCCTGCCTCAATTCGCTCGTCTCAATTGTTAACAACTTTATAAACTCACGATAAAAAAAAATACATACATATTCATACGTGTGTACACATCGTACGTTCCCGTGTAATTTGGCATGCAAAAATCGTACAAACAGTTTAAAGTCGTCGGACTGATATCGAGGCTGTCCACGATGCACTTTTATTTCCGCAATTTGAAATAGAATACGACAATAAAAAACAAAAAGTCTAGTCTTACAACTCTTCGAGAAAAAAAAGTACAATAACTCGCTTTCTTTTTGTAGTTCTGTTGTTCTTATTTTATACTCACAAAAACGTAAATACAAAGTTTAGGCAAAAACTTAAACCCCACATGTTATTTTGGTTTGTAAATTCGCAACAATGACTCGTGCGTTGTATTTTCCTGTGTCGTGATTCACAAAGCAGTATTCGCCCATCAACAAGGCTCCATTTCTCGCCTACGTATCAGCCGCTCCCAAATTCCAATGATAATTATTAATTAACGATCGCTTAATGTCAAGTGAACGGTTATTATCGCGATATTTCTCTCGCAACACAAGATTTTCCATGTCAAATTAATTACACACGATTCCGTATCAACACAGAGAGTTAATTCATCATTCAATAAGACGATGAAGACAGTGAGTGAAGATTTTTAACGAAATGTGACATCTTGTGGAATCAGTTTAGAGAAAAAAATGATGAAACACGAATATGATTTTTGCACGAATTATTTCATAACTTTGTGAAAACTGATATATAACAAGTGTGGGCTTCGGTCTGAGGACGACCGCTGGAAGAACTATTCATGTGACGTTACTGATTTGCCAGGTTATATATATATGTATATAAACGTGACATTATAATGGTCCCAATAAGAACTCTCGGTGTGCGCGGCCATTAACGAACAGGGTGAAAAGGGGGCCCCACTCTATGTAGAGTATAAAATACACGAGAGAAAGCATATATACCGATCACCTCGCGCGCACGCACTCCGCGTTTTAATGTTAGAGTAATAATCAACGTATACTGCGACCATTTTGCGTGCTTTTACCTTTTTTTCCTCGTTTATTCCTTGATCAATCATCGTACTTTTTGCTTCGGGCACGACGAATCGTTAATAATATATTAACGCCCTCGACTCGATCGAATAATAAAATATAATGAGTCCATATACATGTGTACAAATATATGAGAATCCTTGAACGCAGTTGTCATAAAATGTAACTTTGTTAACATGTAAAATAGAGAAAGAGCAAAGGAGAAAGCAAAGTTGACACTTGTATATTTTGATAACACATGCTTGTTCTCAGGATTTACAAGTTTTACAGCTTTTCGGGCGAGCGAACAAAGACGCCTCCATTCATCAAGGCGCGTTCTCATTACGCGTCTGCCAACACGAAATTACGCTGAATTTGCCGCATATCTTTATCGTGTTTTACAAGCAGCATTCGTGGCTGTACGGAGTACAAAAGTCTCATATATTATAACTTCGTATGTTCAATATATTTTTCTTTATACAAGAGCATCGAAATATCATCGGATGCAAGTTTCCGATCAAAGCAGTACAAACAGGGCTGAACGAAAGGGCACGCGTGTACACATAAAGCCTATTCGTTCAATGGCTCCAAATTCAATACTGGGCCGAATTAAAATGAGCTCGTATGCAAGTCTTCTGCATGTTCTCGAGTTCTTGAGTAGGATCTTCAACATGTATATGTTATTCTGGGGCCCGTCGCTAATTCAATGTGCCTCGCGTGTCGTTCATTCGTTCTCGCTCTTGCACATGTTTTTTTCTCTTCTTATGCTTGTTCACGCGCCCGATACACGTTTTATTTCGAATTCAGAACATACATATATCGGTTTTTTTTCTTCTTTTTTTCTTAACATATACGCGTGTGCACTAAAATACTGAAATATCCATCGATTCCGTTTCGTTGTGTGCTCAGTGCCTATATATTCATTTTGATAAACTACGTCGATATATATATCCCGCGTAAAGCCGCTGTTATTCAAAAGTTGTATTGTAATTTCAACCATTTTAAACACCCGATGAAACATCATAAATCAACACGACTCGTTGAAATAACGCACGCGCGACGTGGAAAAAACTTTAGTGTTCAAATTCCCGAGCACTTTACTTTCGCAGCTGGTGTCTCTAAAGTGAAGGATCAAGCTCTAAACAAATAAGACAAAGGATCAAAATGAAATGTTTCATTGAATATCGTTCTAGTTATTGTTTATGGGCTACTTTGACTACTAAACATTTCCATTAACGAGGTTTTTCCCAGCCTCAATCCTTCGTCGAATACGTCTCTTACCGCGAAGGACAAAGAAATAAAAATAATAAAATGTTGAAGAAGTTGGCTCGCGCTGGATGGAAGCGTGATGTAATTTATTACGCGCTGAAGTTCGATGAAACCTAATAATCGGTGACCGCAAAAGCGCAAGGGGCAGGAAGGGGTGCATCCGTTATGGCTAATACGAAGTTGAGGGAATGGAAGAGACTTTGCAGGGAGCCACTTGGCGTCCAGAGAGTTCTGAGGTCTGGAATCCTCAAGGAAGAGAGAAGATGGAAGGCTCCTCGGCGCCGTACTCTCTTTCCCTCTTTCTCCCTCTTGGTATCTCTTCCTTCGTCACTCTTCTCGTCTCTTTCCATCTCCCGCGATCCACACAACGCGGCGTGCGTGCAGCGCGTTACGAACGAGTTTCTCACGGTATATATGGTGTTGTATGTGCCTCGTGGATGCATTCGGAGGAAATTATAAGGGAACGGGTTAAAGCCGGGTTAGCGAAAGACTAGAGAGAAAGAGAGAGGGAGAGAGAGAGAGGGAAAAGAGCGGGAGGAGAGGGTTGCCCGAGCCAGTCTACAGGGCCAAGATGCCGAGCGAAAAGTGTATATAATATACGGAGAAAAGGCACAAGGATACGAGAGGAAAGATGAAGGAGGTGAGGAAAGAGGGATCACCGCGGGGGCGGGGAACATACAAGAGCAGAACCGAAGAGCGCGGGGGCAAATCACACTTAATTGATATCACAAAAACGAGAAAGACGGCGCGAATAAGACGGGGAGAAGATAGAGGGAGAAAAAGGGAGAAAGATAGGGCTGCTGTGCTTCTCGCGTTTCCCCAGCATCAACATACCATCAGTGAATACACAGAACACGAAAGAACAACGATGATGCCATCGCGTATATATCGACTGAGGTACATGTAAACCTCGCTTGAAACACACCGTGGCCCACGGGCTTTTTTCCTTTCTCTTCGTCCGACAACTTAACTTCATAATCGTCAGCTCTCGCCTAACAACCATATCGTGGATTAACCTTCCGATATACTCGTCTGTTATTATCCGTGAAGCGAAAATTGCCGAAGAATGAGAGAAATTTTCGTTTCTTTCAGCAACTTGAGAATAGTCGGTAAATAAAATCCTCGAAACGTTCAAGTTTTCTTTCATTATTATATGCTTTGCAAACGTTGAACCCGCGCAATATAATCAACTATTGAGCACTTTTATTAGAATCCTGTCGAAAGTATTGAAGAAATATTCATTTTTCGGTACCGTTACTTTTGGATGATTTTTTTTTGCCTTTACGGGCAGCACAACAATTGAATGATATCGCTTTATACATTCTATCTTTTGTCACAAATGCTAACTTCTGTTACTTCGCAAAAGACTGTCGAATCTTTTTGTCGTAGACCTCAGAGCTTATTGGTAAAAAGGGGTTGAACAATGGCTTCCACTTTCGTGAGCCTAAAGATGCACTCCACCGTCTTCCGGAGTTGGATGTCCTTTTTTCTGAGAGAAATCCACACGCGAAGTCATCTCGCACATATATTCATGTATATTTATATAAGAAACGCCTTGAATGCTAAAAACGATGAGATGGAGATGCGATAATTGGGGAAAAGTGGTTAGGTCCGGAAGGAAAGAAGGGAAAAAAATACTTTAGCATGCGTGCCCCACGTCTTCATGATAAAAACCTGCAATACACAGTCGTGAAATGTATAGAGTGCCGTTGAACTGCTGTTGTTGATGAAACTTTCGTAAACCTGTATATATGTGTTTATAACTGTCGAAATCGCTGTCATGTGGTCCGTTCGATGGCTCTTTTCCTTCTTCTTTGACAATATATTTCTCTCGCTCTGTCCTCTCGTGAAACTTTTTTTTGACAATGAATGCGGTTGAATCAGGTGGTCACGTACACATTGCTTCGGTTTCCGGTCCAGAAAATATAACGGGATGAGAAATACTGAATAATCGCCGGTATCAATTCTCTTAGAATTTCCCCACAAAACCGTTTGATTCACACATCGCTTTTTGGCCTTTCGTTTATTTCATTTCTTTCCCAAAATACATCGATTATTTTCGATATCCTCAAACCCTTGTACATTTCATCCTCACTTTTTCCCTGAGACTTCTCAACCACCTGTCATATTCTAGCGAGAAACTTTCTCCCGTTACTTCCGTGTTATACATTGTTCTCTTTCGATCGTTTTCTTTTCCGACAACTCTCGTCTCATCTCCAAAAACTTATCGATGATTGTCCTCCTCGTCGATCTTTATCGTGAGAGAATTTTGCGAGTCACGCGATATTTCTTTCTCGCAGAATGTAACAATGAATCGATAGGAAATAACGAGAAAGCAAAGGAATTCATGTGACGATTCGTTTTACGGAAAAATGCCACTGTTTTATTTTTCTACCAATTGTTTTTCTTTTTTTCTTCGAGTTCTTTAAATTTAGTTTTTCGTTCGCTTTACCCATCGTATACGGGCGCACGTGCCACGTAAGACGACGAAACACCATACAAAATGAACATACGAGACGCGTCAGACCGATGACGATTAAGATCTTATCGTTTAATTGGAGGAAGAGCCCCTCCTCGTGTGAATCGCCACCAGCGCGACCAAAAATAATCGAGGTGTGTCCGAACTGACCTGGCGCTACAATATGGTTACAGTTCCCCGCCCCCTCTCATTTCATCTTGATCGCACATTTATACTTCTATTTTTGTTTCTTGACAAATTCGACCATCCCGATGTTATCTCAATGGCGCTTTAAGAAACAAAAATAAAATAATAAAAAAACTGATAATTTATCGCGACGCTCCCAGAACCCGTCTCGTAAATAAATCGAGCTCCCTTTTTCGGACTTTCTTTCGTTAAAACACCCGAAAACCAGAAAATTTCTTCGACCAGGTGATGCCATAGCTTAGGCAGATGTTTCCTCAGCCGTTTCTTTCTAGCTCTATCGCTCCGGCGGACTAAATACACATCTCGCGAGACCCCACTTCACAAATATTATTCTCTTTCCTTGCTTAGCTTGTTTTTGAAAGAAAGCAAAAAAAGAATCTTTTTATAAAAGACTCGATTTTATATACGAGACGCGATCACAAAAGCTTTAGGGGGACTTCATAAATATCGAGAAAAGAACAAAGCGCCATGATTGTTTCCTAAAATATGGAAGTAATAAATATTTTTTAATACAAACGATTCGCCACAATCTCCCTATTGATTTTTAAACACATCATTCACACGGTGTACGGTGTATTATCGCTGAATTGTTTTGTACACCTTCGCCACGATATTTGTTACACATAAAGCGTGAGCCTGTAATACGATAAAAGTAGACGAACGAAGCCGAGGGAAGGGAGGGGGAGAGGCCAGTTAACGCTCGCTCAAGTTTATTTAATGGTATATCCGGTTCACTGCTGGCAATACCAACAATACTCGCGGTACCCTCGTCTACATTTTATGCACTATGTTCGTGCTTGTATTGGTGTAATAATGCACACACGAGAAGCGGCTGTTAGTGTGCAATCTCAGTCGGGATAGAGGCGGCAATATTTTCGCGGAGCATATAACAGGTTATTTATACTTGTATATCAAACGAGACACGGCAGTGTCTTAATGCCAATTAAAATAAAACTTATAAGAAAATAATTTATCGGATCGAGAAATGACTGGAGTTTATTAAAATTCTATCAATTCCTCTGTCACGAAACAAAAAAATAAAACAATTTGATAGTTACGGTGTCAAGTCAAACACAAACTTACTCTGCAGGGGAAAAAAAAACAAACTTTGCGGAAACTAGGCCATTCTTTCCAATACACACAGAAACACAAGAATATAGACTCGAAGCGGAAATACTGAGCGCGTCAACTTCTCCCATACAGTTAAACCAGCACAAACATGAATAAATATAAAGACGATTTCATGAGAAACATACTTGGCGCTTTTTCTGCTGATCCGTTGCTCGTTCAAGTCCAACGATTTATCAGTTCGTTCTCCCTTCCATCTTGCTCTCGATTCATAATCGATTTACCCGTAAGATTGAAGATTTTATCATGAAGAATATAGAAGAAAAAAAGGAAAAATTGCGATAAGAAAAGTCCACGTGATTCGATCGCCGGATCTACAAATATTTGTAAAAATGTAATTGAAGCGTTTTCCTCGAGTATTCTCGAAGAGAGATAAATAGAAAATAAATAAAATTAGTCAGCGAGCGAGGCAAATAGGGCTATAGAATTTGCTTATCCATAACGTGCGTCGATCCGCGCCGTATGATCTTCGTGTCTTCGTCACGAGAGTATCATCACCAAGATCGATCTCTTGCTCGCGTCCCGTTTCTGATCCTCTCTCATCACGATAATACATAATTCGCGGGTCGAGTTGGGTGTGGATATGAGACGAGAGTATGAGGGATGTAATATGATCGTGGAAGGAACTCGGGCATTCACCGTATCGCACACGCATTACAAAGTGATATGGCAGAGTACATGCATATCTGTACGAGTATAAATATGCATATATATATATATATATATATATGCATAGCAACGTTTTACATCTCTGTATAATACTTTGTACTGTAGTTGCGGTCCTGCGGGCTTTGGTGGAATCTCCCGAGTCGCTCGGGGATACACGCGCTCTACGGTGACTGGATTATGGAGTTTCAACCACGGAATTACGAAAGAAAGAGAGAGGGAGAGCAAAGAGTAACAGAGAATAAAAGGCGGGGGAGGGTACAAGGGAGGTGTATAATGCGATACACGTACGTACCATAATGTCCGGCAATGGTGGCGGTTCGAGAGAGAGAGAAAGAGAGAAAGAAAAAGGAAAAGGAATGAGAAGATGGTATAAGAAGAACTGGTAAAGAGAGTGAGAGATTCTACGAGATGAGAGAGCCTCAGGCCGTCACGGCGTTCTACACCCCCAACGTGTAATACGTGCGGGCGGATCGCATACACGTATACATTTACTGATCCTGTTGTACCTATTTATTCTACATACACATGTGTATATACATGCCCAAGCATGGATGTGTCTATATGTATGCGCGGGCTTAGCGCACACGCGTTCAACGGAGAATCATCTCGTGCGCTTACCTCTTCCTCCTCTTCCTCTACCTTCTCCTTCTCCTCCTCCGTCCCCGGGCGCACAACACACCTACTTATCCGTCCGGCGATCCGTTAGATTCCAGGGATACCGCGAACCGATGCCGCCCCCCGCACTCGCGCTCGGTTACTCTACTACTACAACAACTACTAACTATCGAGCTTCGTACACTGCGGCTCCATAAAATGAGAGAGAGACAGAGTGAGAGCGAGAAAGAGATGATCGTGCGCGAGCGCTTACGGCTTGGGCTCGATTTCACGTAATTGGGATGCAATTATAAAATCGCCGGGGCGCTCCCGGCGCTTTTACACACCGTTCGCTTCGAGGAAAGCGGCGTTGCTTGTACAGCACCGCGGGCGCGAAGATGCGAGACTTGAGCATCCAACCGTATATACTCTTTTTCGTTTTCAAACCTTTCGTCTCTTTCATATCGCTTCTCCACCTCTCTATTATATGCCATGTATTATTCATCTTTCAATGTTGATGCACGAAACGCTCTTATCAATACATTGGTGTCGGTGCAAACATCAGGCTCATGAGAGATATTTAACGTCGAAAAATCGTTATCACTACAGCAAAATACGAATCAATTTCCGGAAGCCATTTTATGGTACAGTGAAATTAACCAACAATGGATCCGGTTCATTCTGATATTTTTCTGGAAATATTCGAGGAGGAGATAAGAATTTTACTCACGTACAAAGTATACAAGCTCGGGGGACGAGATTGTACTTTGATCTTTCATAAATAAAACAGATTTCGATACGTATTCGAGTTTATAGGCCTATACTCTTATGTATACCTTTACCAATGTACTATAAAATACAGGACTAGCATTCACAAATGATTTTTAAGACTTGTATATATTTGCGCCTCAGCTTACATTCTCGCGTCCGCTCTCGGGGTAGAAGAAGAGAAAGAGGGATCGATGTAATCAATCGATATAGATAAGTTAGACCGATGAGTCGCAAACACAGCTGGTTGCATTTCACGGGTTTTCAGGTAGACACAGAACGCCCGGAGGACAGTGCGAGCCTTGTATTAGCTGATCTATTCGCCGCGCACGAGGCATCGTCATGTCTCTTTCTTGCGTGAACCTCTTATAGTTTTTAGTTCGTGGCACAAGTCGTTTCCCTCACTCTCCCATGTCCTCGTGTATGCCCAGCTTGCCGCGGTTCTACGTATTTCCCTATCTTTTCGGGCCTTACCCCGAACCCCCTTCACCTCGCCTTGCCCATGAATATATCTCGTTAGTTGTGGACGAGCACGGGATCCATCGTTCTGCTCGGATCCGCTGGGACTTTGGCTTGTTTGCTCGGATTAACCGGACTAGACGCGCTTTCTAAAAAGCCGCGTCGGCACTATAGCCTCCCTCGAGACTTCTCTTGTATCCCCGAGTATTTTTACCGGGAGTAAAACATACAACTGTATTTCACAAACAAAACTGTATTCAATGGTGACCATCTTTTTTTCTTGATGGATACATATATATATACATAGATATATAGAAAATTTGTGAAATAAATTGAAAAGAATCTAAATTTTTCTATTTTGTTATGTTTTACAGGTACGACCTGGGGTTGCGACGGGGTAGCTAGTGAATCTTCTACCGGGGGTGAGGATTTTGATGCGACGGAGTGTTGTCGCGAGCTCGGTGTTACAACGAGTGTAAGGACGACGTTCTGGACGTCGAGAGTCGACGGAGAAGTTAGAATACGAGGTAGAACCGGTGGTGGTGGTGGCGGTGGTGGTGACGACGGGGAAGAAAAAGAAGAAGAAGCGTCGATAGATATTGTGAGAAAAGTCGTGGAGGTTAAAACGTTAGATTTAAGTACGAAAAAGTCGGCAAAAAGTAGTGAAATCATCGCGAAGAGCAACAGAAGAAAAGGAAGGAGAAGAAGAAACATTTGTAGAGTGAAGAGCCAAGTGTACGCAGTCACCGTGGGTGATGTGAGGCTGGCGTTCGCCTCACGTTTGGGGTAATGCCCTCCAGTGAGCCCCATCCCCCCCAGTACCATCTACAGCAGCATCACGGGATTATTCAAGCATCGCATTTGCAGCAGCAGCTCTCGTCGTCGTCGACGTCGTCGTCGACGAGCGCTAGCATTGGGCATCAGCATCAGCTCTATCAACAGCTGGTTGCGGCCCACCATCATCAGCAACAGCAGCAGGAGCAGCAAAGGCAGCAGCAGCAGCAACAGCAACACGGAAGCTTTCAAAATTCCACGTACGCGCAGCAAAAACAAGAGATGAGCCCGGAGGAGGAGGGTGGCCGGGGTGGTGGGTCCCCTCCGGCAGCAGGGGCTGCTCTACATCAGCCCCATCACCCTCGTACCGCGAGTCCACCATCGGGTACGGAACCGTGCACGCGGGACGCAATACCAACGCCCACGCCTACCGCGGACACGACAACGACGACCACTGCTACGAGTAACAGCGGAAATGGTAATAGCAATAATAACGGTGGTAGCAACAACGGAGGTACCGGTACGACAGTGGTAACTGGCACAACTTCCGTGACCGCTGGGGCAACAGGAATGACGTTGAGGGAACAACAACTACAAGGGCCAAGTCCGAGTCCTAGCCCAACCGGTGGTGACGTCGAAAAATTCGACGGTAAAATCGTCTACAACCCGGACGGTTCGGCATACATAATCGAGGGAGAGAGCGAGCTTAGCGAAGATGATTCACTGCCTGATGGTTGCATAGTCGATGGTCGAGGTGTATCGGTTCCACATTCTCTAGTATTCCCTCAAATCGCCAGTGCTTACTATGTTTCGAGGCTCTATGCACATCAGGCGTATCAGCAGCAACAACATCAGCAACAGCAACAGAGATCTGCTGTGCAACAGCACAATCCTGATTTACCCGTAATGCACAGTTATCGCGTTATAAGTTACAGAAGTGCGGAAGGTAGCAAGCAAAAACAGCCTAGTGCACCAACGCCCACGACCGGCACTGCAACATCCGCAGCTTCGGTACCTGTGAAACCAATACTCATGTGTTTCATTTGCAAATTGAGTTTTGGCTATGCCAAGAGTTTTGTTGCTCACGCACAGGGTGAACATCAGTTGACGCTAATGGACGACGAGAGGCAGGTGTTGTCTCATTCAACTGCATCGGCGATAATCCAAGGTGTCGGAAGGGGTAAGCAGCCACTCGTGAGTTTTCTCGAGCCCGTAACGGATTCGTCGGTGTGTCCACAAACATCACCGGCACAACAGGGTAGTCAGCAAGGGCAAAGAGGTGTCTCGGGGGCCGATGTGATCGAAAAACTTGAGACAACAACGACGACGAGTACTCCCGCGAGTACCCCTGGTATTCCGAGCAGTCCGTCACAAGCCAATCATCAGCAGCAGCGCGAAAGGCCATCTCCGACAACACCCACAACACCAACGTCACACTCGAACACGCCATTGAGTTTTAATCATCAACAGTCCCAACAGCAACACCAATGGACCGGTGCTCAAGTGAGTGCTGCGTCCTGGGCGAAAGCTCCGGAAGCGATGCACTATACCTCTCCACCTCCACCGCCTGCTTCAACGAAAGGCTCGCCTTCGTCGTACGCAGCCCTTACTCAACAACCACCGAATTTTTTAACCGGTACAACGATAGGCGTCTGTCCAGAACACATGCAAGGACGTCCCAGTGGCGTTGAGTGCCCAAAGTGCGAGTTGATCCTCGCGAGTAGTCGATTAGCTGGACCTGGCGGTCCGCTCGCCGGTATACACAGTAGAAATTCCTGTAAGACCCTCAAGTGTCCAAAGTGCAATTGGCATTATAAATACCAGGAAACACTGGAGATTCATATGAAGGAAAAACACCCGGAGAGTGAAACCTCGTGTATTTACTGTATAGCGGGACAACCTCATCCGAGGTTAGCTCGCGGTGAGACTTACACATGTGGTTACAAACCTTATAGATGCGAAGTGTGTAATTACTCCACAACGACCAAGGGTAACTTGAGTATACACATGCAGAGTGACAAACATTTGAATAACATGCAAGAGCTGCAACAAGGAGGTGGTGCTGTAGCAGCCGGTAGTAATCCGTCGTCGTCCCAAGAGGCACCAATGCCAACGAGAAGTCCGCATCACCAACAAAATCACAGTCCTCACTTGAGCGCTGGACAGACGGTAAACCAGGGAAAGCCGAAGCCAACGTTTCGCTGCGACGTTTGCAATTACGAAACAAACGTCGCACGAAATCTGAGGATACACATGACCAGCGAGAAGCACACGCACAACATGCTAGTTTTGCAACAAAATGTTAAACATATGCAGACATTGTCAGCACTTCAGTCGCATCATCAACAAGCCCAACAACATCATCATCAGCAACAGCAGCAACAGCAGCATCAACAACATCAGCAACAGCAACTCGAGCAACTATTGCATCTCGGTGGTCTTGACAAGCCCCAACATGCCGAGGCTGCGCTCGCCGATATGGCTTACAGTCAGGCTCTTCTCATACAAATGATGACAGGGGGTCAATTGCCACCACAATTACCACCTGAATTAATCGGAGGTATGGCGAATATGGGAGCAATGAGTAACCTTGCGGGTGACGTTGGTCTATCGCCTGAGAGCATGGAACCACCCCCCGAACCAGCTGATCCTGATCCTACGTATCTATATCACTGTTGCGTATGCAATATTTTTGCTACCGATTCGCTCGAGGCATTGGGCCATCATTTAGCGGAGGATAGAACGCGGACGCGAGAAGGCGAGATTCTTGCTCTCGTAGCAGGCAATTTCGTTTGCAAATTATGTTCCTACAAGACCAATCTCAAAGCAAACTTCCAGCTGCATTGTAAAACAGACAAGCATCTGCAGCGTCTTCAGCACGTTAATCACGTTAAAGAGGGTGGTCCCCGTAACGAGTGGAAGCTCAAGTTTCTCGCGTCACCAACGAGCGCTGCTCAATTGCGCTGTCATGCGTGTGATTATTACACCAACAGTGCTCATAAATTAGCTCTACACGCAGCATCGCCCCGTCACGAAGCTGCTGCTCTTTTACTTCGTCATTTACTTGAAGCAAGTGCCAATACCCAATCAGCGGGTAAACTTTATCACTGTGCCCTGTGCGGTTTTAGCGCGAGGCATAGACTTCCTCTATTACAACATGTACGCTCGCTGAGGCATCTGCAGATGGAACAATTGCATCAGTTACATCGACGCAGTGGTATACAAGGAAACGAGACTCCGCATACTGATATCGGTGACGTTTTTCAAGTTGCCGCTGATCCCGACTCGTCGGCTAGTCAACAGCCTAGCCCTACGACTCCTACAACACCAAACGCCGCAAACAACAGCAATGGTGAGTTACACACAAGCTGCGAGAGTCTCACTTCTTGTCATTCATTCCGTCTCTGTCCTCTCTCACCATAATCATACGGTCCTTCTTCTTCCATTCATGTATTATTCGGCACTTGTAGAATAGAAAGTTTTCCAACTGTCGTGGCACTCACGGCACGTGCCATCTTCACCTGCAACAATGATTGTAAGGAAATAATATAAAAAAATTTATACTCTCGCGTATTCGGCAATAAAAGACCAGTGTATCACAAGAGTCGATCACGCACGAAATTCGCCCCAACTCATCGGCAACAGACGAATATACAAATACAATGCACTGCATACAAATATATTGCGCCCACGTAGGCGTGCACCACATTGTCCATCTACTCTGTACTTACCCGGGAGTTTTATGTATATATTAGCATATATATTTATAAATATCAAGAAAACGCGATACTAGTCAAAAAGCAAGAAACATCAAAAGCAGAAATGAAGCACGCGCCCATTTCGATTCACAATCCATCCAACTGACGGCTGAGAATAGGTACACTCGGCACTGCCGATGGTTCTCCCTACGCGCGCGCGCACGATGCGGTTTTTCGACAATGCGCGCCTGATGCCGCCTTAAGAATCCGGCAATGCACTCTCATTCATTATGTACCGATACGGCAACAGATACTCGCTCACTGTTCACGTGCTTTTCTCTTTTCCTTCTTTTTCTTCGACTTCGCTCTTGTTTTCTTACAATGCCCCGCGTTCACACATACAAAAACCAACACGTACATATCAATCGGAAACGAAGGTCCCATTCACTAATTTTGTATTACAGATCTATAATTCGAATTTGATTATCCGTTGCAATAGGGCATCTGCGACCTGTCTGCCTTGCGGGGTTTGTGCCTCTTGTGTTTTCCTCCATCATTGCATGCATATCGCGTGACTGGTGGCTAAAGCTCCTAAGCACCATGTTTCGATAATTCCTTTCAAGCAAAACGCGATAAATTTCTTCCTTTCAAGAATTATTCGAATTCCCATTCCGTCATGACTAATCAGTCGTGATGTTTTCGTTTAATATTGTGATTTTCTAATACAATTTCTTGCACTAGATTAATAAACAAAAATAGCGATGTCTTCGCGACGATAAAATTGCAACCATTTGCATTACATTTTTCGATAGAAACCTCGCACGCGACTCATGAGCACTGTAGTAAATTTGCACGATATAAAATTAAAGTAACGGTGCTGATAGTTTTTTCATTAAACGTTACGTCAATATTGTTTTTTTATCGGATTGCAGAGCGGCGTGAGGAAGGCAGTAGTGATTGCGGAAGCGAGGTAAAACAAGAACCGGAAAACGATCTGGAAGTCGATCCGGAACAGGAGGAAAGTGAAGAAATTGTGACGTGTCCTTATTGCATGTATCTACCTACCTCGAGAGATGAGTTGAGGCAGCATTTGTTGGTTGCGCATACCCAAGATTCCGAAGAAAAAATAGATACTGTAAAAGAAGAACCAACGCCGGAATTGCTTTGTCCTCTTTGCCAAGATGGTTTCAAGGAACGTCCGGCACTGGAGAAACACGTAATGCAAATTCATTCAGTGAATGCTGATGGTTTACAGAGGCTCTTGCTTCTCGTTGATCAAAGTCACTGGTTGAATAACAATCCGCGGAATACTTCAACACCCGCGGCAACGCCCACTTCGCCCAGCACTACGACCGCAAAACCTCAGCAGCAGCAACAGCAACAACAACAACAGCAACAGCAGCAGCATCAGCAACAACCACAGGCGCCACAACAACTGCATCATCAAGAGGAAGAGATTAACGAACGTACGACTGTCGACGACGTCGAGGAGATCGCTCACTGCACCGTTTGCGGACGGGTTTGTCGTTCGATCGAGGAGCTTCAGCAACATCATCGCGAGGCTCATCCTGCCACGAGACCCACCCTAGCCGTAAGCGAGAAACACGTCCACAAATATCGTTGCGGTCAATGTAGTCTCGCTTTCAAGACCCTAGACAAATTGCAGCAACACTCGCAGTATCACGCGATACGAGACGCCACAAAGTGCGCGCTGTGCGGTAGATCGTTTCGTTCGGTACAGGCTCTCCAACGCCACTTAGAATCTACTCACGCTGACGTACACGAGGAAGAATTAGCGCAATACAAGCAAAGCCTGTTGCATGCTCATCCTTTGCTTCAGGCGTTAACCGAAGAAGCATTTCGTAGACAAGGAGGGCTCGTTGCGGATGCAAATACCGAAGAAGAAAATCGTGGTGACGAAGAGGAGAGTGATGCCAGCGATTCATCGCCGTTGCACAAAGAGCAGCGACTACTCGAGGACTATTTGAATAGCCAACCCGTTGCTGAGGATAGTTATCACGATCCTGGACGCAAGTTCAAGTGTCATCGTTGCAAAGTCGCTTTCACTCGTCAAAGTTATCTCACCGGACACAACAAGACTCTACTCCATCGGAAAGGCGAAAAAATGTCTTATCCTATGGAGAAATATCTTGACCCAAACAGACCTTACAAGTGCGATGTTTGCAAGGAGAGTTTTACACAAAAAAATATTCTTCTGGTGCACTATAACAGCGTGAGTCACTTGCACAAGCTTAAGCGAGCTATGCAAGAACAAGGCAATAACAATACTTTAATATCGGTTGTACCACCGGCTAGTCCAGTGGAATCCCCCGATTCGCAACAAGATCAGGACAAAAAACCGTACAAATGTAACATCTGCAAAGTCTCGTACTCGCAGGGTAGCACGCTCGACATTCATATGAGAAGCGTTCTACATCAGACCCGAGCCAGTAAATTGCCGGATCTCGCGGCAACCGGACAACTCGATCTTGGACGTCCGTTGATCGAACAACCGCCACCTACAAGTCCAACGAGTCCACCTTGTGGTAATAATGCAACTACGAATACCAGCGGCAATCAAATATCCTGTCCTCGTTGCAGTGCACTGTTCGTAAATCAGGAACAATTGGCCACGCACCAACAACTATATTGCATATTCAGCAATCCACTGGCGCTCTTTCAACAATTGGCAGCTTCTCAACAAATTGCCGCTTCTACGCCGGACAAAACACCACCGCCGATGTCAACGACACCGGGACCTCAGCAGCACGTTCAATCGACGAATGTCGCTCAACAGCAACAGACGCAAGTAGCTCAAGATATTCTTGGTCAACCTCGTCACAAGACCTCGCAGATGTACAAACATTTGCTCGAGAGCTTTGGTTTCGATCTTGTGATGCAATTCAACGAGAATCATCAGAGAAGACAGAGAAAAGAGGAGGAAGCAGCGGCGGCTCTTCAGGCACAGCAAGAACAGCAGAAGCAAGAACAACAGAAACAAGCTCTGGCTGCACAGGCAGCGCAAGAGCGAGAAGAGGAACCCGAGGAGACTATGGACGAAGAAGCTATTCCGGAATTGACACGCAGTACCTGTCAGCATTGCAACAAAGAATTTAGCAGCGTTTGGGTTTTGAAGGCACACTGCGAAGAAGTGCATCGTGATTTGGTGCCCCGTGAATTCCTCGAAAAATACGCTCAACAGTTCAAGTGCGAGTACGAAAAGAAGAGTGTTGTCGTTACCGTGGCTACCTCCTCGTCGACAAACACAGCCCCACGATGTTCCACGCCGGCGTCCAATCAGCCGCAAGATCTGAGCTCCGATAAGGACAGACGCGATAAGGAAAAGGAAGAGAGCCCTGAAAGTGTGAAAGAACAAGTCAGTCGTACGCCAGAAGCCACGTCGACTACTCCGGCGACAACGCCGGCGTTGAGTAATACACCAGTCTCGAGTACGGATTCTACAACTCCGACCGCTCTCTCGAGCAACTCTACGCATCCCATTCAATCACAACAACAACAAGCACAACAACAACAACAGCAGCAACAACAACATCAACAAGTCCAGCAGCAACAGCAACAACAACAACAACACGCCCAATTGACCCTTGCTCAACAGATGTCCGAAATGCAAGCTGCTCTCAATGCTATGGCGGCTTCGCAGTTGCAACAACAACTTCAACAATATCCCGGCCTAATGATGGGCATGATGGGTCTCCCTCTTGGACTCAACGTTCCTGCTTTGGCTGCAATGAACCTACAACCTCCTCTCGTTCCAATGATGCTACCGCCACCTCCATATGACGGTGCTTCCTCTGGTTATCCACCAATCAACGCACAGGCTGATATTCTCGCGAAGCAACATCTTGTACTGCAACAACAACAAGCGGCTGCGGTAAGTTTAATTTCTTGATTCATTTATGTTTGTTTAAATGTACCAGCGTGATGATTATATTTTTTTTTTCTTACACAAAAATGTTGCGTCAACCGATCTCGTCATTGTGTGAAGATTTGCTATGTTTTTTTTTCTGAATTCAACGTGATATGTGGGAGGTGCAAGCCTCTTGATATGCAAAGTATTAAGAAGAAAGTGGCAACGCTAAAGTCAAGTTGCACTGCGTATCTATACTCGGGAATTATTCTCATGCGTTACTTTCAAACTTCAAGGCGAAGCCACGCGAGAATATTTGGCCTTGTCGAAAACACATGTGAATTGCCAAAATAATGTGGTCATATCCAGTTTCATATAAATTCTTTACTTTGGTCACAATGTCCCAAGCCACAACATGAATTTACTAATTTTTTGTATTAAATTTTCTACGTGACGCGGTTATTTGATGTTAACATTTCGTTAACAATGTTAACAAATCGGTTGGAAAATATAAATTTTTTATGAAGCGTAGGAAAAAAGTTGGTGATTTTGTGAATAGATTTCGAAGCCCCTTTTTCTATCAAAACGTCTCAATTTCTGAGACTCTTTTGTATTTCCATATTCACGAGACGTATGTTTCATCTGTTTTCTGTATGCAGGCAAATGCAGCAGCTTCGCAAAAACGTGCACGTACGAGAATAACAGATGAGCAACTGAAGATATTGCGAGCTCATTTTGACATCAATAATTCGCCGGGTGAAGAGCAGATTTTGGATATGGCAGCACAGAGTGGCTTACCGCCAAAAGTAATAAAGCATTGGTTCAGGAATACACTGTTTAAGGAGCGTCAGAGGAACAAAGACAGTCCGTACAATTTCAACAATCCACCGAGTACGACGTTGAATCTTGAAGAATACGAAAAGACAGGGGAGGCTAAGGTAACCCCGTTGAATTCGAGTGTTTCCGGGGGTAGTTCTTCGGATGACAAGAGTCCGAACAAACAAGCCTCTCCACCGCCTCCATCGTCCGGATTACTCTCGGCTTCAATGCTACCGCAAATAAATGAGATAAAACAAGAACTACCGGAAGCTTCGCAATTGCAGCAGCAACAATCGCAGCAAGATGATCCGCAGCATCATTCACCGGGAAGCTCGGGTGGACAACAATCGCGACCACATTCACCCGCGTTGAGCATGAGCTCAGTGTTCTCGGGACTCCATCACGAAATATCATCCCACGGTCCAATCGTAACAAGTACACCAAGTACACCAATGTTGCCACCAAAAATTGCACCACAGAACTTCGCCAGTCCGAATGCAAGCTCCGGAGTCGTAGTCCCAGGCTCGATCGCCGCGCTGGCATTGACACCTCAGCGTTCTTTGAGCCCAGGCCGTGGACCAGCAGACTATTCCTTCGGTGGTAACAGCAACGGTAGTAATTCATCTGGGGGTAGTTCGGGCAAACGTGCCAATCGTACCCGCTTCACTGACTATCAGATCAAAGTTTTGCAAGAATTTTTCGAGAACAACGCTTATCCCAAAGACGATGATCTCGAATATTTGAGCAAACTATTGGGTCTCAGCCCCCGAGTTATCGTTGTTTGGTTTCAAAATGCTCGACAAAAAGCTCGGAAAGTGTATGAAAATCAACCGGCTGCCGAGCCAGTGACACCGGGTGGCCGCGAAGGTGACGATGGCTCGGGCCGTTTTCAGCGTACCCCGGGTTTAAATTATCAGTGCAAAAAGTGCTTACTTGTATTCCAACGTTACTATGAGCTCATTCGACATCAAAAGACTCACTGTTTTAAGGAAGAAGATGCCAAACGTAGCGCCCAAGCTCAAGCTGCAGCGGCTCAAGTTGCCGCGGTTCTGAGTTCCGAGGACAGCAACAGCAGTTCTACGACTACGACCAACGTTATTCCGAGCAATCAAACACCGGCTGCTCCGCTGGCAGAACAACTCCAACAACCAATGACAACCCCAACACCACCTCACATTCAACAACAAACACTGTCACAACCATTGCTTCAACAAGCTCAGCAACCGATTGCAGCAGCTCCCCAACAGTCGCAGTCCGAACCCAAGGAAGGCAGTTTTCAATGTGATAAGTGCAATCTTATGTTTGGACGATTCGAACTTTGGCGAGAACATCAGCTCGTACATATCATGAATCCATCGCTCTTTCCACCGGCCTATCCACCGGATTCGCCCTTTGGGATACTCCAGCAACAGGCACTAAACGCCAGCACCGGTATCAATTCCGATTCGCAGCATCCTCTCATCGCGATGATGCAAGACCGCAAGAGAAAGTATGAGGATTTTGAGGAGAGCACGGGTAGCGATGGACGACCAAATTCCGAGCACAGCGAGCAGCCCAAAGACAAACGTCTCCGAACCACTATTCTGCCGGAACAACTTGACTATCTCTATCAAAAGTATCAAGTCGAATCAAATCCGTCGCGTAAAATGCTCGAGACTATCGCGCGCGAGGTCGGCCTTAAGAAACGCGTTGTACAAGTGTGGTTTCAGAATACACGTGCTCGCGAAAGGAAGGGCCAATTTCGTGCCCATAGTCAGGTCATAAACAAGCGTTGCCCATTTTGTCCGGCATTGTTCAAAGTTAAATCTGCCCTGGAATCACATCTTTCGAGTAAACACGCCGACCAGGTTGCTCGTGGCGAAGTAAACATCGACAACATACCAGACGAGGAACTCTCCATGGAATCTGCACCTTCGAATTCCAGCACTCCGAACATGATGCCACCGCTCTTTCCGCCGTTCAATACTGACATGGAGGCATCATTGAAAAAGTACTACGAAGAATCGATGAAACGTTACATAAGCGAGCTACAGGCGCACACTAGCAACGGAAAACAAGAAGGTGGCGGCTCGGTGGTGACGACAACAACGACGAACCAAGGTTCAAGTAGCGCGACCGGTGAATCACCGTTGGATCTCAGCAAACCTGTCGATCTTAGTCGTCCGGTGAAGCTGAGTCTGGGTGGATTATCCAATTTGCTAGAAGACCAGCACAATGTTTCGCAACATTTTCGAGGCGGAAGCGACTGTGGACCGTTGACCGATCTTTCGGAGCGTAGCATATGCGACGACGACAGTATGAGTGAGACTACGGAATTTCTCGACGACGAGTGCGGTCCCGTTAGTCCAGCATCGAGTACACAGAGTTCAAGACACGGCGGAGGTGCTACGAGTGGTATGGGCGGTAGTATCGGTGGTCAAGCCGTTAGCAACGCTGGTAGCGGAAGTGGCGGTGTACAATCGGGTGGCAAGAGATATCGCACGCAGATGTCAGCGACTCAAGTTAAGGTCATGAAATCCTTGTTCTCCGACTACAAGACACCAACGATGGCGGAATGTGAGATGCTCGGGCGCGAAATAGGATTGCCGAAACGCGTTGTCCAGGTGAGCAACAACATCATCCGGGAACGATCTTAAGACCCATTGAAATAAACAAAATCCAAACGACAGACAATACCGAATGAAACAAAACTTACGTTCGTGCGTTTGAGAGTTTAATTTTTTTTTAAATCCCAAGTACCACAACGGCTGAGATGCTTAAACTTTCGTGGAACGTTTTCGAGTTATTCGAGGAAACGGAAACGTAAATAATTGAGTGAAGTTTTCCCAAAGTGGGTGTTTTCATTGTGACCTTTTGAGAAGACTGTGTCTCTGTTCTTTCATCTCAATCTCGCCCCCCCCCCCCGTCTCTCTCTCTCTCTCACACACACACGAAAACACGTAAATGCGCGGCTAAAACAGAAAAACAAAAAAATAAAGCAGGATGGACTCTAATGGAGGGTGCCCTCGGTTCGCAGGTATGGTTCCAGAACGCACGTGCCAAGGAGAAGAAGGCTCGTCTAGCGGCTGGCTTACCGGCCGAGGGTTCGGCAGTACAGCCACATCGTGGACCAACCGGACCGGACGAGTGTCGTCTTTGCTCGGTTCGTTATTCCCCAAAATCACCGCTTCAGGAGCACGTTTTTTCGCGACGCCACATCGAGTCTGTCAGGATTGCGGTCGAGGATGGTAGTTTAGTGCCACCGACCCCTGGCGCACCGATTCTTCTGAACAGCATTAACAACGCAACGAGCAACAACACCACGGTTGGTACGAGCGTGGTCACTCAACAAACAACGATCAACCAACAACAGACCGAGGAGAACATGATGTACGGATCGTTGTTTCTTCATCCGACGGCAATGTTCCAGACTCAACAGCAGCAGCAACAACAACAACATTCTAGCAACGCTGCAACGAGCGCTGCAGCAACTACCACCGCCGGTGAGTGTCTCGCTGACCTGTTAGACTCGTAATGTGCTACAAATACTGTGCCACTCGTGTTCTCGATTCCACAAGACTAAAAATACTTAAAAACAAACAAACAAACATAAGAAGGAGAAAAAAATAATAAAACATCCTCATCCCGGAGGCGTGAACATATAAATTCAAATAAAACAATATGTCAAATCAAGGGATCCGTCGATCTTTCACGACTGTGTATATAATCGTAGTTGCGAGCCAACCGGTAGGATAAAAGCTCCAATTAAAACTCCGAAAGATATGACGGCGCCGGAGATTCGTCTGTTGGCTAAACCGCGAATAATCTCTCGTCGTTGGTTCGAGAGCACGAGAGTATTGGCGGCTCAGAGAGAGACTTTTTTTAATCTGTGTCGTGTGTGCACGTACCGTTGTTCAACGTTTAGCTTATACTGTGTATGTTCATATATTATATAGAAAAGTGTATACACATACACCCGATATAACTTCTTTACGAAAATGAGAAGAAGAAAAAATGCGGGAGACGAGGAAAAGAGGGCCCGTGTGATACTCTAGGGGCTCTCTCCCTCCCCAATAAACTATCGTCTCTTATGATGTAGAAAACAAATCGTAGATTATACTAACGCGATCTAAATAACTCTTTTTAAATATAATTACGAATAATATATCCAGAGCTAGGCAATACTGAAAGTTCCTATCAGATGACTATTGTAGCGATAAGGAAAGTTTAGCGGAAATAATGAAATAATTGAGTGGACGAGGATTACAGACACGCACGTATACACGAACACACTAAAACACACACACATGAGCCTATAAATACATTTACACTCAGAGGTGGAAGATAGTTCGGGCCATCTTTTTAATAGACGTTTTACCGAATGATTCGAGAAAATATTACTTGCGAGGCGTGCAAAGCGATTATCTCGATTTTTAATTACTTGTAATTTCGACTTTTTCTTTTTTTCTTTCACGTTTTTATTTTTCTTTATGATTTGTTTTTCTCTCAACGATCGCTGCCCTGAACGGAAGAGCAAAGAAAGTAACAAAAATAATATTTTCAACGACGTAGCTTCGCGCCAAGATCTTCTGTACAGTAAAGACTATAAATGTATATTAGGTTTTATCGATTACGGAATTTATCATCATTCTTATAGAAATGATTTTCTTTTTTTTTTTTTTTATGCCAATGGCCGTGATCCGGCTTTGGAAACGATACGATGCGAATTTGTAGTTTAGCTCGCGCCGATTTGACGATGAATGTAGGACGAACTATGTTCTTTTTTATTATTTAAGTTGTTTTTTTTTTTTTTTTTCCCATAGTTTTAAGTAGCGAAGCAACCCCAGTGTGAGCGATTTCCCTTTTTTGAAATGTCCGAAAGAAGCCCCTCGACACTTTGGCAAATGGCGAGTGTCATTATTCCCTGGTATCTTTCTCTATTTGTTTGAAAGATTCGGAATAAATCTGCAAATGATCGGTATCGAAAATCCTGAATCCCGTTGGTTCAAATGATGACCGATAACCATTGTAAATACCTCGCAAACCTCGCTGTTTCGATCCCGAAATCGACAGCCTATTCTTACTCTCATTTCCCATTTTTATTTCTCAAAGCCCTTTTTTTTGGGCATTGCTAATTGTTATCAATATCATAAGCTCTCGACTTTGGTCTCATCGAGACTTTTGAGCCTTTTCTTTCGTTGGAGAAACCTTTCCATCGCAAGTTTTTATCGAATTTTTATTTGAAATAAAAATATAAAAAAAAAAAAAAACACATAGATAAATATATTTCTTCTTTCAACCTACCACGAACAAAACTACCCCGCCATCAAGATGACATTGATCCTAATCGCCACTACTACTATATTACTACTACTATTACACGACTACTACTACTACTACTACCATTAATTATTATTATTGTTTTATGCGTTAGTTATTTATGAGTTTCCTTGTGATCGCCACACTCTTAACCGCCCACGCGACCTAACCCACCCGCGAACGTCCTCGTTGTATATTCTCCCCTTCTTCTTCTTCTCTTCTCTTCTCTTCTCTTCTTCTTCTTAACTTCGCAAGAGTGGGAAGTGCCTCGAGATGTCTCGAGGAGGTAGACAGTACGTAGAGATCCCAGAGTGGGGAAGAAAGTCCTCCTTTCCTCGTACATTATTTCTTTGTCTTTTTTTTTTCGTCTTCATTTCAAGGCGTATCTCTTTTCCTCCTCCTTTTTTTTCTCATTTTTTTTTTCCCTTCTTTTTCACTCACTCCGCGTTCTTTCGCCCGTTCGCGAACGTGGTCGCCAAGGGTGTGGCTCCGCTTCTCGCTTTTCTCTGATATCTTCGAAACGGATACAGGAATCCCGTATATATATATATACATATTTATATACATACCCATGCGAAAACAGAAAAACACACACACAGAGCTGAAACGAAAAAAAAAAAACAAAAAAAAAATACATAACACGAGTGCGTACTCGACTATCGTATACGACACATGAAACAAACAGAAAAACACGGTTAATACACCATTACAATGTTATGTATGTCGATCCCATTACTCCTGTGTACATAGTTTATTATTATTATTATTATTATTATTATTATTATTATTATTATTATTATTATTATT
>JACEOJ010005774.1:94348-186557 GCA_013761285.1 Campoletis sonorensis | reverse complement strand
TTATTATTATTATTATTATTATTATTATTATTATTATTATTATTATTTTATATGATTAATATTATATTATTTTCTTCCGTTCTAGTCTAAAATAAAGCTATACTATCGAAACATTATTTTTTTTATATTGTTTTCATTATTATTTCACATGATCCTTAAAATCCCAACACACAAAAATTCCAATTCCTCTGAAAAGAGATACCTACGCGTTCCTTCCTCGAATTACTTCGAAAACTACTTCATCCATAGTCGGATGATCGTTACCGGATGGACGAGATTTGTCGGCAGGTATAATTTGATTTTTATTTTTTATTTTATGTCAAAAATATGAATTTCTCGTAATTTTTTGAAGCGATAAAAATAATACGCGGTGTGCTTATTTGGTTAGGGATTTTTAGGGAATTTATGGAATTTTGATACTCGGGAGATTCATTTTTCGGAGAAAAATAAATTTTTACATTGTAGTTTATTTTGTCGATTTTTTTTTCTTTCGTTTTTTGGTTTTTTTTTATTTTATTATTTTATGAAAGAGGGAACAGTTTGGCTGGTACTGTATCGGGGAAAATGATGTTTTGCTCTGTTCGGGAGTTGAGCACGAGGATCCTGAGGTGCCAGGTCGATTCTCGTGGTTAAGAGAAGCAGAGATAGCTCTCTCGGGTGGCCGTGAATTATCCACAGGCGAACTGAGCTCTCTGCAGCCTCGAGAGAAATGCGCCCACCACCAACGCCAACTGAGAAACGCTTTAGCGCACTCTCAACGTTCCGGAGGACCTGAGTTAAATGCTACTGGAGCCTCTAACTTTTCTATATATATAGATATTTTCGTCGAAGAAAAGATCCAGCGAGGAGAGCTTCACCGAGTTTGTAATAAAAATATGAATGACCGATTCACCGAGTACAAACTACCCAAGCCTTTCAACTACATAGCTCGGTCATTATTCTACAAGATCGTACACTCTTCAATTTCTAGCTACTTCGTACTCGTCACTCTTCCACGTGTATATACATATTGAGAACACTTTCGTAATTTTCCTTTTTTTTCTCTTTGGTCCTCCATTTAGTCTTTGCTTTTCCTGGAACTTACTTAAGGGTGTTGGTCTCTCTCTCTCTCTCTCTCCCTCTCTCTCTCTCTCTATCTTTTTCTCTTCGTCCAACAACCATTTAACTTTTATCTCCAACTCTCGTCGATAGTGTAATTTCTATCTCCGCGAAGCCTTTCTTATCTCATTTTTGTGATTTTATTATTATTATTGTTATTATTATTTTGCAAATAATTCATCACGTTTTTCTGAGAAACTGTCGCAACGAAAGGTTTTTATGATTGAATATTCATTGGCTTCTCATGTTTGTCAGGAATTTCTCTTGTTACGTGATTCTTTTTCAATTATTATACCCCGAAAACTACGTTTCTAATTTGTTTTTTTTTTCTCATGACTTTTTCACGTTGTTAATTCAATGGAGCTGTACACAGAAGAAAGTATAAACTCAATTTCTTTCGACTCATTGCCAAAGAGACTCAGGTTTTAATGACGAAACTTTAATGAAGTTTTTGTGGTTAGACAAAGTCATCGCGGCTCGAAATGCTGGTGGTGATCTGGTTTTAAGGAGGAAAAAAATGGGGCCAGCATTCATCCCAGAGTTCGGAAATTATATCGATATGTGTGTGCGTTTGCGTGTGCGTGTTTCTGTCCATGAAAATATGTGCGTTCGATCGGTAAAAATTGATTTCTCGCTCCTCGAAAATGTATGGGCGTCGGCGCTTTTGACGATTAGCTTCACTTTTCGGCACAACGCCAGATCATTATTCGTTTTTCTAATTACTTTCACCGCGTTATCGGACTTTCTCGATAAAAAAAGACGCAGGAACGGCATTAAAAAATGGACACGAATAAAAATTGATCAATTGATTCATGCAGTTTCTACTTCGATAATATAAAGCTTCCAATTATCTACGTGAATGTGCAATAATTTAATTAACTTCGGTTGACGAAAACAGTCGCATATTAAGGCCCATGGTTTGTGGTCTAAGGAAAAAAAAGAGATTAGATAAAAAGAAAACAAAGAAATAGTGCACGTGTCCTTGCGCCCATACGTGTTCCCGCGGATCAAGATTCTCGCTCCTGTAGAATGCAAATGACAACTTCTCGAAAGGGCTTTTTAGTATAACCCTTTGCATACCCGAGCCTTTGTCGGTGTAAAAAAAAAGGAAAGAAAAAGAAATGGGGCCACGAAACGCGCGTGTGGACGTTTGTCGATAAACCTGCACTCTGGAGATTGAAACGAAAAGAAAAATAAACAAAAAAAAAGCAAAAAACGAAGATGAGAGTAAAAAAATAAAACAGTGCGCTAGTCGTTCTCCCGCGAAGAGTACAGGTATTCTATATTTCTGCTCGCGCCTGTATAATTCGGCCGGTCGGAGCGATTCGCCTCCGATATTTTGCTTACGATGACAATCGGCCGAGGACCCTCAACAGTCTCTCGAGTCTTTGGAGGCTGTACGAATTAGCATGCTGCCCGGAATTTCTTCGCTGCGATCGTCTCGTGAAAATCCTTTTTTTTCTGCTTCTTTCTTCTATTCATTCTCTTTCTGCATGTAAATATATATACATATATAAAAAAATATTCTATCTTTGCCCTTCGCCTCCCGCGAACGGTCCATTCAGCGAAACCTTTTTTATTTGTCTTTAATCCCTTCTGGACGGTGTGCCCAAAATGAGGCTCGTGCGCGGTCAACGTTTGAGGTGGCGGAGGATTTCGCCGCTGCCGGATCGCCCCCGAGATCTCCGACGGTTTACTTTACCATTTTTTTTTCTTTCTATTTTTAATC
Organism: Campoletis sonorensis; assembly: GCA_013761285.1. Lineage (NCBI taxonomy): Eukaryota > Metazoa > Arthropoda > Insecta > Hymenoptera > Ichneumonidae > Campoletis > Campoletis sonorensis. The sequence continues at coordinate 183,730 of JACEOJ010005774.1, read as the reverse complement.
CTTTTTTTTATCCATACACACACTCACACTTAATCGTGCATGTGAAGATATTTATACACACAATGAATATACCTAGTAAAATTTTGGGTGAGCGAATGGATCGAAAGGGGAAAAGGAGTACGAGTGTGCTCTTGGAAAGACCGTGACTCCTTTCGTCCCGGTGTTAGGGACTTTCGGGTCCAGGCCATATGTTACCCGATCCCACCGGAGGCCGAAGCTATTAATTATATCGATCTATATGGTCCGCGAGTGTAGTTAGTCGCGAACGTTCGAATACACGGCTGCCGCGATCGCACGCACTTTTATAAGCACAAAAAGCCACGTATACGTTCATACGGAACCGATCCGACTCTACGCATCGTTTTAATGCCAGTCCCTCGCACGTTTTACCTCTCCTTTCATTTTTTTCTCTTCCATCCCTGCTCAATTGGTGTCTAATCCCCTTCTACCACTGATCGCGAGGGGTGAGAACATAACAACAACGAAAAAAACACTCATATACGCCACGATAAAGAGCGAACCGTAGAGTTGCACAGAAAATACATAAAAGCCCAAAGAAGCATAAATCATTAGTCGCTCGTACTTTTATATATCTATATGTGTATAAATATAAAAAACCTTGTGTCGTTGGTGCCGTACAAAAATCCATTATATCTGTGACTCACGGTGTTCACGATTCCAACAAGGGATTTTTTTGATGACGGACTATATCGCGTCTGTCCAATGAGAGAAACGGAAAAAAAAAGCAAATTTCTCGGGACTGAATTATGAAACTGCAGGCATTCGGATATTTCGTGAATATATTTGATTGTTTTTTTGTTCAGAGGTCATTTGTACGATGGTTGACGTTTGAGGCTCGAAATCCTCATATTGTTGTTTTTATTTTATTTTTTCATCGGAACACTTCGCCGATGATTCGACACTCTGATCTGATTAAGCTGATCCTGTCTCCTGCTTACGATCGATTCTGCCGACCTCGCGTAGTTCTATGATTGAAGAAAACAACGAATGAGGGAGCGACTAAAAAGTGGACGGTTGAAAAGCAAGTTGAAACGTTATAGACGAGCAAGGTCTGTTAGTCAAGAGTCGGAGTAAACCAGTAAGAGTAGTCAAGCGTATGCTTCCTCGGGGTCTCGCACGGCTTATTCTTTTTCGTTGTATATATATACGTATATATATTTCTCTATTCCTCGATCTACCTCCTTCGTCTCCTCATAATTCTCCTCGTGCTCGAGGGGAGCTTTCAGCCTTTTTTTCTCACTCTCTCTCTCCCTCTCTCTCTCTCTCTCTCTCTCGTTCTACCTTCACGGTGTTTGTCGAAGGCGCTACTGGAATCCGGTAAAAAACTGACCGCTGACCAGCCGGCTTCGTTGCTACTGTGCTGAACCATCACTGATCCCCCTTCTCTAATACGTTCTAACCGTAATGTGCGTCAACCTATTCTTTCTATATCGAGTCTATCGACGTAGGTTCCAAATCTATGTGCAAAACTACATCCAGATACAGAAATTATCTGAAAAATCATAAAAAGCCGCGGTGAACAGTTGGATTATGAAATTCTGAAGAGAAAAGTCCTCAGCCATTTTTCTCTTCGATCCACCGTCGATGGGATGGTGAGTAATTTGTTTTCGACAATCTGCCGCATCAACGCAGTCTGGTGTAGCCTCGAATCTGTCTTATCAGCGCATCCGATTGGCTGTCACTAATTAATTAGTAACTCATAAACGAAAAATTCGAGAGAAAATGGCTTTGAACGTTTTTCTTACGAATAGCACGATCGTAACGACTCTCGTAAAAATTCTGGCGTGACTTTTAGCACATCCTGTACATGATAGTATTTTAGATTCGTTGTTGGTCACATAGTCGCGGCAGTTTGTCTCGCGTATAGACAGTAAGAGAAGAAACAAGAGCAATAAAATAAGTTCATCTCGTCAAACTCGATTTGTGACTTCCGCTTATCATTATCATTGGCGCGTCGAAACAGAAACCCGAGCAAGAAGACCGGAGAAAAATGAATGAGAAAAAAACAACACATCCCGAGTACTTGTCTTGACTATACTCCCAAGTACTCCACGCGTCGTTTTTCTTCACTTTCTTCGGCCAAATGAACAATCAGCGTCGCAATGCGCTCGTAATCGACGTGTGTTTTTACTCCAAAGTCCTTCTCTTGTTTCTTCGCGGATTGTTAAGTCATGGAATCTCGAGTCTTGGAAAAAGTAATCTCGACGTCAGCGCCATTTATGAGGTGAGTTGCCGAGTTAATTTCAAGAATTGCGCCGAGAAATCATTGATCAATAAATGAGTGAGGAATGTCGTCAACATCTCACTCAATCATTTGGCCCAATGAATACAAATGCATACCAAAAAAAAAAAAGAAGAACGTCTTTTTCGAAAGTTTCCGATCGGAAAATTATCCCGCGTCGATTAGCCGCGGATCTTATCATCTTTGCCAACGTCCGTTCCAAACACCACCCACGTAGGATTTTAAACAATAGGAAAAATTGTAAAAAGGCATGGAAGGGAAAGATTGATCGTTGCAAAGGGAGACCAAAAGTTCGGCTAATCTTGGGCAGGAAGAGTAAAGAGGTACACGTAGTCCTGGTTTGGTAGGAATTGAGCGCAGGCTTGTAAATCCCAAGAAGCGACTTTGAGTGCGCGATCTCGCGCGTGAGCTCAAAACAGGCGCAACCGCAAAGATCGCCTAGAGAGAGAGAGAGAGAGAGAGAGAGATCGAAAGGGAGCGAAAGAGCAAGAGAAAGAGAGTAAGTATTAGTAGAGTGCATCAGCACGAGGCTTCAGCAAAAGCCTGCTGCTGTTGGCTGCTGCTGGTTCGAGTTGTTGTCTGAATTATACTCTGATTATACTGTGGAGAGTACAGTGTGCGAGCCGGCTATGATTAAACATTAAACAACGCCATTACGGCGAAGTACGAGATCTCTTTTGCCGCTGCTACGCGCTTTACAGCGACGTAAGCAGGATTGCTCTCGATGTATATATAGATATGTAGGTATTTTCGCTGTTGGATGAATCCGACACGAAGGATCAACAGACTTGGTATAAAAGAGATAGAAAGAGGGAAGGAAATGGGAAGAGCAAGAAGACGAAGAAGAAGAAGAAGCAGGAGAAGGGAGGTGACCGCGGTCGCTCGTGTCCTCCTACGACTCGGATTAGCTTGTAATCCTGAGCACGCGGTACTCAAATATATATACACATTGATACATTTGTATACAGATGTCTATACGTGTGTATAAGTTTATACAGATATATAGATGCGGCTGTATCTCTCACAACCTACCTCGAGATATGCTGATGGCTAACCAGAAACAAGAATGCCAAGAAGCGTAATTAGCTATTCGCTCGTCCTTCTTCTCTCTCTGTCTCCCTCTACCTGCCTTTTCTCTCGTCCTCTTGACTTCAACGACTTCTCCTCTATTTGCTCTGCTGCTGCTCCCGCTGCTGCAGACATTCCTTCGAATCAAGAGCGCAAGCGACGGAGACGGCAAGAGAAAAAGAGAAAGAGCGTTAGTAACGTTCAGCTACTTGTCTCCTCCTTTCCACACACTTGGGAGATTAGGCTGAAGTGATGATAAGGTTTTCTCGCACTGAGAGTGTACATTCGATTCTCCGGCCAATCTGAAAATACGTTCGGTTCGTTCTTCGTATTTGAAAATGTCTTGTTTACTTACTTATTGCAACGAATTCGTCATTCATCAGGGTTTTTTTTTGTAATCGAAGTCATTCAAGATTTTTAATGCATATTTGGGCATTATTTTTTTTCTTTTTTCTTGAGATTAATTGCTGAAAGAAGAGAAAAGTTTATTGCTTTGATTCCTGGTAATGATTTTTCTCTCGTGCTCACGAATTATGATGACCTACCGCCGGGGTGATGTTCTCGGTGTTCGCGGCGCGTTCCAAACGTAACGACCCTCTCGGACAGCCCTAACTCGCTTATAATAACTCGCGGAGTTTCTGCTCCGCGGTCGTCGTCGCCGGTACATTGCGGTCAGTATTCTTTCGTTTTCTTAATCCCTATTTCTCTCTTTCTCTTTTTCTTAGTGCGTTGTTCTTCAGAGTAGCGAATAGTAGAAGAAGGAGATGAGAAAAAAGTGAGGAGGATAATGATGATCCGCAACGGACATTATTGTCTCCACGGCAGGTTGCCCCCGCGTATTCTATAATTATTCGCGTATAATTTAACCTGCGGCAAATAACGCTGTGGAGCTCAAGTGAGGGCGTCGGAAATCTGCACGAGAAAAGAATAAAAGAAAGGCGAGCGAAAGAGACAGCAAATAATGAAAAACATGAATTCCGGAAAGGAAAGTTGGGTGTATCCGCGTCTCGGTCTGTCTAGTACGTATATTATAAATAAATGAGAGATGCGGGCTTTGCAACGGCCACCTTGACGATCTTCGCAAGTCACTCCATCGGCTATAATTATAATCCACAAATTTCTGTAATTCATCGAACGTTTTGGTTTTGTAAGAAAAAGCGAGCTCATCGCGTATAAAATCGAGATGTCGCAAAAAATGGGGAGAGGAGAAAAAAACAGAGATAACCCGATAGAGGTACAGAGTGTAGTCGTAGTAGTTGTAGAAGCAAAGAGGCGGCGGGGGAGAGGAGAGGAGAAGAAAAAAAACGAGGCAGAAGACAGAATAGAAATCGTTGGTAAGTTCTGTGGAGAACAGGGCATAACTCACTCGGCCAGACAGAAGAAAGGAATTAAAGATGGCCGTGATTGCCGTTGGATCGTGGCCAGAGCAGAACAGCATCTCTATACATATATACATATCTATATATACGTATATATAGATAGTAAAAGCGCGCGTCTTCTCTCCTCGACGCGTAACTAAGTCCTCCTCGCGCGCGAGCTTCTTTTCGCTTCTCTTCCACCTCCTCCATCTCATTCTCCTTCTTCTCCCATCCACTTCTTCTTATTCTACTTTGGAAGCGCGCGTCGAGGGCTCGCGGCCAAGGCGCGAGATCGGCGCCCACATCGAAAGCACACATTCCCCCCGTCCAGGGATGAGAGATTCCCTTCTCGCGTATTAGGAATTCATATCTTGGGTGGATTCGCGAGAGGGTGCTTTCTCCCCGTCTTCCTCACACCACCTCCTCCTCGCAAACCAACAGCGTGAGAAGCTTCTTCAAGTGTGATCAATACGATCTCATTCTTACTGCCAGCGATACTCAACCCTCGTAACTAATATTTTAAAACGAAAATACTTTTGACAGTCTCGATGTGTTTGTAATTTTGAAAAACATGGTGAACGGTTTCACCTGATCTTTATTCTTTCCAAATGAGAAAAAGTTGCTCAATTTTCGTCAATTACTTGCCAATTAAAAATTACAGATCGCGACAAAACCCGAAATCTCATTTTCACTGATTTTCTGAGTTCTCAAGTCATTCGGAGCACCGACTACGGCGATTATAAGTAACTCAACATTTTTTTCGAGCCGAAATTTTTTTGATTGTATTCAGTATGTAGATTTTTTATTACGATGGTAAGAAAAAAAGATGAGAACCGTTGTTACGATGTTTTCACGTAATTTCGGATGTCTTCCACGAGAATGCCCTGGCAGGAGATACGTCGAGAGCTATCCTCGAGGTTTGCCACAGAAAGAGGTGGAAGGAATGAGGAGGAGCGAAGGGATGTGGGACGCAGACATACATTAATAACCAGAGAGGAAACGTATCTTTCCAGTAAAACTCACCCTCTTGATAGAAAGAGTGTATAAGTATACGTGGCTTGAAAAAGATACGTACCTTATATAAATGTATGACTAACGGGTATAGAGGAGCTGGTGGGTGAACCAGCGGATCTTTTTATACATATAAAACCGTAACGTAGCTTATTAGGGAGAAACGAGAAAATCCTATGCTGGTAAATCCTTTCTTCGGGCATTTTCCTATACATATTTCTTCAGCAAAACACCCTTCCACTTTCCTTTTCTACATTTCTCGTTAAGGGTAAGAAAGGAAGAGACAGAAAGAGAGAGGGAGAGAGAGAGAAGAATAAAAAAATAAAAAAAATATTGAAATCCGCTAACAACCCTCGAGAACATTGAGAATCGTTTATTGTGGAAGTTCTTTGCGAATCCAACAAAAATGATGGATTTTCCGTATATTTTCCTACTACTCGATTACTCTAAGAAGCCTCTTGATTAAACGAAAAGAAAAGTATGAAACTTCGATGAGAGAGATGTGAGAGAAACAAAGAGGTGGAAAAGATAAAAATCGACGGAGGACATGTGCTAAAAGATGGAGGAGCGAAGAGGGAAAGAGAGGAGAAAGAATCTAATGGAGGGTCTCGTGTCTTGGCGAGTAAATTGCGGTGGTTGGCGGGTTCGCGGGTTTGCGGTGTATTACCAGCTCGATTATCTCGCACGGTTTTAATAGACATAAGCAGAGGATATATCGTGTATTCTTTAGTGTGCACTAGTGCATGAGTATTTCGCAAAAACTAGGATATTTGCCATTGATCGTTCAATTAACTAACGATAAATGAGGAAAAAAGTTACTAACTTTCTACCACGTGTGGATAATCGGAGAATACTTGAAAAAATTTAATGAAGTAAAACATGCATGTTTCGTATATAAATTATAAATGAAATCGCGTTTTTCGTGACGTTCTTTACATAAACGATGAGTCGGTTCGAATCGGACGTGTCAAAAGTCCCCGTTTTGGGGTTGATTGGTCTGCAAGTAAACGTTGATTAACTTTTTTCCAAGGTACGAAATCATAACGTACGTTGACAGTGGTTACATTGCTGGATGTAATAAATTCACATGAAAAACCCCATAGAATGTCGATAGCGAATAACGTATCGAGAAGAATTCTTTGGCATGTTCGCGCAGCCGTGACAACGACCCTCGGAGGGATAAAGACTAAGGGAGCGACTGGACACGATATACCGGTGCATTTATACATATATTTACGTCTACACGTTCAAGTAGTGGGGAGGGTGAGGGGCTGTGTAACGGGGAAGGGGTTATTATGTAGCTTAGTACGCGAAAGAGTGAGAAAGAGAGTTCCTTTTGTCCGTAATCCCGGTAACGTCTGCCGTAGGAGAACAGAGAGGAGGCGATCGAGTTAAGAAAACAGACCTTTCCATTTTTCCCTCTTTCTCTCGTTCGTTCTGTGGCATGCACGTTCTGCCGCGAAGGAGCCAATGCTTCATGACTCGTAGACATCGAATCCCAGCAGTTAAGGTATAACGTGACCTCTTTCCTCTCCAATCCCCTTTCCCACCCTCCAATAACTATGAAGTATATTTGTCTTGACACACGCGAGAGTCTCGACATTTCCCAAAAACGCCGATCTCTAAATTTCGTCACAAGTATTAAGAGTTTCAATCAAATCAATCGGATTCAACTACTTTATTATATTCTTCGATCGTTTTAATTGATATTTCTTCACGATGAAACATCGCGAAAAGGTTTCGTCGATAGGGTGGAAAAGAGAGAAAAAGGATTTTAAACGAAAGATGTAACGAGTGCCGGATTCGACGGATTCCTGACTGCCGCCTTCGATCTCACCGAAGAGCGAGAGTCGAGCTGATCTTGCGTTTATATACATATTATGGGTTCGCGGGTGGAAAAAAAGGCCCCTTCGAACATAAGACTCGGGGAGAGGGTTATTTCTATACTGGAGATGTTGTTACGATGGATCGAGAGCGAGAGAGATGTGAAGTTTGTTGGACCGAAGTCGAAGGATCAAAAAGAGGACGCGATCGCTAATAATATCGCGAATGCTTGAGAATCCGCGAAGGGTGGAGGCTTCTCGTCGCGCTTCTTCGATCCTTTTCTTTTCTCTCTTTCTATATTTAACCTTTTCATCATTCCTATCAAAACGATTTACGAATCTACGCATAAAACAACTATTTACGCCCTTCTCGATCTCAGCTCATCGATATATATTCACATATTGGCTATACGTATAAACGTATAACTCGCGGTTTACTCTTGCTCTCGCTCTCTTTTGCTCTTCGGTCTCGCGTCTGCGTGGCGAGCCGACCGTAAATCTGCCAACGGTCAACCGACTGAATACTCGAACACTCCGTGGCGGGCCCAGAGAGCTGCTGTATTTCTCCTCTCTGCGCCTATTTCGCTCTCGGGCCCTCTTCTCTTCGTCCATCAGTCAGCCCGTGTCTCAGTATGCGTTTATACTCTTTTCCTTTTCTCTCTTATTTCTCTACTTCGTTCTCCCTTTTCGTCGCTTACGAAAGGACGAGACCGCGAGATCCCTCGTTCATTTTGCCTTCTTCACCGCTTTTGCGCGAATGTCTCCTCCTCGTCCTCCCCCCCCCTTCCCCCCACGTACATTTACTTCTCGCACACGTTGTCATTGTATGCACGATATTCGTCCGACGAAACCAACCCTACTACTCATAATATATACGATCCAAACATCAGAAGATACGGTCAATGTAGATTTCGACATTTGGAAATTTTGAAAATATAAATGACTTGCGAAAAATATCTTAACGATTTTAAAAACTGCATATTTTTGTTGTCACATCAAAAGTTTGATGTTTAAATAAAAAATGTAGATTATAGAGAAAAAAAACATGAAAAATCGTCGCCGATGGTGTCATCTTTCTCGACTTGATTCACTTTGGAAAATACAACTTTGTTTACGATTTTTCGAATCCATTTTAAACAAATTTTCGGGTGTCTCTTACATTTTTTTTTTTTTTTACAAGTTTTATTCGACTCGTCGAAAGATGTGATCAGTAGAAACAGAATTTCTCGAATACAAATTCGTCAGAGAACGCGTACTCGTTGAGGATGACAGAAAGGGATAAACAAAAAACACGTGTACAAATAACGAAGCATCGAAATTGGTGAAAATTCGTGGTGATTATTAGGAGGACTGTAAGGGAAGGTTATTGTTATTATTTGTACAAGATGAGGCGGTAATGGCGCGAGGGTAACGCCCCTGAAAAACGAGAAAGAGAATTGTCTCTGTGTCTGGACCCGAAGCGCGCGCGCGGCCATTTCGCCGGGGGAGGCTACGAAGCGAAGGGCAAATGTAGCGTCGATTGGTTCTCCTCGCAATGTGGTGAGACTCGAAAGAAAGAGAGAAAGAGAGAGAGAGAGAGAGATTGCTGCTGCGACACTGGAGAAGAAAACGTGCATGTGCAGCTTCAACGTGCATGCGCGCGGCTCTATCTCTCGAGAGCGCACGCTCTCTTATGTGTACCGAGGCGAGAGACTGTTTGCTGCACTCTGTAATGCATTCGACGTAGCATACGCTGAAAAACAGAGCGCGAGAGCGAGAAATGACGAGAAAAAAGAAGAGTGAATACCCTCCTCCGTGATCACTCGGATAATGCAGAAGCTCACGCGTGACGCCTCAGATCCGCGAGAAAGAAAAAAAAGATCACGGAATTAATGATGCTGCGAAGTCAAACGAATTCCCCGAGCGTTAAACTTTGAAATTGAATCAGTTCTGCCAGAAAAAAAGTGGCTCTGGAGATTCTCAATATTTAATTCCAATCATAGCGAATAAATTTGATTGAATTAAAGAAACTGTACATAGAACTCAATTGCGTCCTGCAGTTTTTACTCTCTAGATGTTTTCTGTGAAAATTATAATCTAGAAATTAGTTTCACAAGATTTTTTAATGCAATGAGCGATAATTTATTATCAAAAATATTAATTCATTGATACTTTTTGGTTCGATCAATCCAACAAATCATATTTTTCACAATAGCCTTGGAACAGCCACATTCAAAAGTTAACTCCCCGATTGATTCTTTGAAACTTGGATATAACTTGCGGAATAGTCTATTATTTTATGCTTCATAGAATTGTACAGTCAAAATTCTTGATTTTTTTTAGAAAACTTCCGTCATGGATTCCTCTGTATATAATTGTGAAAAAAGGAAAAAATTCTGCGGAAGAGTTCCAGAGTTATTTTTTAAAACGTAACTTTTTCTATTGTCCTCTCCAAAAACGGGTGTAAAACTATACAATCTCTGATTGCCAATATCTCGAATTGGGGACGATGTATCCTTTCGAAATTTTGCACATAGTGTCATAATGCTGCCCTAATGAGTTCTGAAGGAAAACCTTCCAGCGTGGATACCTCCTAAATGTTCTCTAAACAACTTTATTTATCATTTTTATCGATTCTTTATAGTCTCCCGACTAAATTAATTCCGAAATATACTAGATCAGTGTCCCCGCAACATAGACGTCTCGAATGGGTTCCGGAGTAATTTGAAAGCGCGTTGTAAAATATCTATTGACGATAATCATGATCTCCGAGATAAGCTCGATCTCAGTGTACGAAACGAAGTGATGGTGGATGGAGAAGAGACGTGTATACGTACAGGGAGACGGAGTAACGAAAGATGTGAGAATCCCCCACTTCCCCCTTCTATTGTTCGTAGTTCAGGGTGTACGAAAAGACACGACACCCAAATGCGAAAGAGAAGAAAAAAAAAGAGAAAAAATAAGAAGAAAGATTGTATGGACCGTAGAGATTCCAGGATGCTGTAACGTGTCCTGTAAATTCCTTAGCGTGTGTGCTGTGTACGAAATCCTTGTAGCAAAGAGAGGTCTCTGACACACCTGGCTACTGGGTGGCGAGGACGAGGATATACACTCGCAGAATTATGTTGGCATACATGGGTAAATATATATGTATATGTAGAAGGATCTTTAGGGTCGTTGCTCGTCAGTGCTCTCACCCCCGAAAACGGAAACATAAATGACAAAGGAGCTACTCTCGGTCTTGAAGAAAAACGACAAAGAATCAACGATTTCGTGAGATTGCCATACAGGAGTATTAACCATAGTCATCTGTTTGTTAGAGTGAGAGAATAAGAAGCGAGTTGAATTACGCATCGTTTTATACGGGGCTACGACGAAGGCTTTTGTCACGAAGGACTGAGAGAGTGAGCTAGTGCAAGAAGGAAAGAGTTTTCGTGTTGGAATAAAAAGAGCCGAGGATCCGTGTGTGGATCTCGCGGGCGGGTGTCGAATGCGCGTTTGTTCTGTGCAAACCGGGTACAGTATATTATCGCTTTTTCTCGATGAAGGTGAATATTATACTCGGTGTATTATTATAAATCCATACGCGGGTATTATAACGAGCGAAGGATATCTCGTGAAATTCACTGTCGAGGAAGCAAGGACGAGTAGCGGCGGGATCTGGTTCGTTTTGCGTCATTAAATGCGATTGAGAAATAATAAAAATAATAAGTAAAGAATTGGAGTGTAGGCCGATGCGGTTGGTTCGGAACGTCGTAAAATCGTATCGTACGTAAAAAGAAGAAAGAGCAGACTCAATTCTGTCGCATGAAATTATAATTGAGGAGCGCACGAGGGGATTAAATGTTTGTCTTTATTTCATTCGTCTGAACGAAGCCGCAGTCGATCTTGCGATTCTCCTTTTCCCTCTGTGCTCTGATTTTAAAATGGCTGAAGGGGATGGTCCTCCCAGCATGAGGACTTCTATTCGCAGACTCGATCGCTTTGAGCGAACTACTCATCTTCGTCGTCGCGTACACGGTCTCGTTTTATCCTCGCTCCTCATCCTGCGGAAAGATCCAGTTTTTACCACAGCCGAGGGATGGATGAGGGATCGCGATCGCTTGTTGGAAAAAAAGGGAGAAAGAGGGATGCCAAACGAGAGTGGAACAGGGAGAGGAAGGTGGAGACAAGGAATACAGAAAGAGGGCGATCATGTGCACCGGGAATCGAGAGTCAAAATGTCAGGCCAATCTTGATGTATCTCGTCTTTGTTGATGGCCACCTCTCCCTTCCCCTCTCTTTCTCTCTTCCTCACTCTACCCTAGAGTCTCGCCCTTTATTCCACACTTAGCAAGGTGTGCGTGCACGCAGGAGTCTCTTGTTTGTGGCTTCCCATTCGGCGCTCACGTTGTCTTCAACTTCCATCCCTCTCGCGCATTCGCCTCCATTTATATCGCATTACCAAAAGGTCTGAAGGAGGCTCCCTCAAATCCTTTGCCAGAAGATGGAATCCAAGATGCGAGAAATCTTCCTCTATCCGCAACATCATTTCTTCTGATTTTATTTATCTGGTGATCGCGAAACGTCTAATCTCGTCTCTGTTTATTTTTTTCCTTTCAAACAGGCATGATTCGAAGTTAATCTTGAATTTTGTTGAACTATTCAAAACGCTTAATGAGAGCCTTGAAGCATCGAACTGTAGGAAATATTGGCACCTATTTTTCGGAAACTTCGTCTCCATTGCACCAATTTTATTGGAATCCCTAATTAAAGAATCGCGGAACGCAGTGGCCATTTTGCTTAGTACTTTTTGATGCAAGGTCTGACGTCGCATATCAGGAGTACGATGAGCCCAGGCACAAACCGGCGGTGTTTCCTCGTCGAAATGACTAATGATTCTCACGGCATGCTCATTACGAAAAAGAACCCGCGAGTCCTCCTTTGCGGCCTCTAACGACCGGTAGAGCTGAATGTATATACACGAATACATACACTGGACTTTTTCTCTCTCTTTCTCGCAACATCTGGCCCGTCAGGTACGCTCCGTCGTCCACCGTCCGGGAAAACTTAATGCGAACAAAATTGATAATTCTTCACATGCACACAAACGCACACGAGCGCACGCACACAGGATATAAACGATTATATCCAACGTGGGGGCCTCCCGGTTAATTTTTTTTTCTCTTTTTAATCGAGTCATCGGAAAACACGCGTAAAGTCCCCAGGAATAATAAGGATCACTCGGGCTCGATTGGCCGCGCGTGTGTCGATATATTACGTCAAATGTCCCCGCAAGAGGGAACCTAAAAAATTCTTCAGGGAGGGGTTCTTGCCGAACTCCCGATCTACTTCCATCTTTCTTTTTTTTCTCTCTGTCTTCTTCTCTTATTCTCACTCTTTCTCTCTCTCTATCTTTTCTCTCTTTCTATCCCATCGGACTTTAAACCGGTTTCGCAAAACGACGACGTAATGGTCCAGCATATCTCGCCACCGCTATAGTAGAATCGGCGGGAGCCAACCACCACCCGCTTCTAGAGAATATCAACTTCCCAAGCATTACGAATGTTTCATGCTCTAAATACGTACATCCCGATTCCGCGTGCACATTCCAGTCATTTCGATTTCATCCTACCTTTCTAAAACTTTTTCAATTTTACATCATTCAATTTTACTTTCAGTTGATGATCCTATAGAATCCTTAAACTCCAAGGACTATTAATTCACACAATTATTAATTACGGTTACAAACTGTAACAGTTTCTTTAAATGACTTTATTTGACGTCTTACTGACTAGTTTTTGCAATTAAATACTGTTATTCTATTTTCGATGGCGTATCATTTAGATTTCTAAAAAGGTTCAAGGAATTCATCAACGAAATCATTAATTGTTCAACAAATTAGGCAAATTTTATTGATATAATGATTTCGATTTTTACGAAGTTATCAACAGCCAAACTTTTGTAATACAGTTCAATTTTCCCAGCACTCTTTTTAAAGAGGGGTTCTGAGCAAAGATGAGATAATGTTGAAGTCAGCGAAAGACCACCAAAGAGTCGATATTCGTGTATGTGTGTACGCTTTTGTAAGTTTACTAAAGCGATAGACTTTGAAAACAAAAATGTAATAATGGCAGTGAATCCCCACCTAATCACCTTGATTTACGTCGTGTTTATACTTATTTATATTTCTTGAGCGTTTAGTGCACACGCGGGGATGATCTATGAGACGCATTAACTTGGAGTCTTGTTAAACGGTGCCTCAGGCTCGAAGAGTACGGTATACGAGAAAGGCCAGGAATAAAAAAATGTGTGTGAGAGAGAGAGAGAGGAAGATCTGAAAGAAAAGAGAAGATTTCTCGAAGCATCGCAAGAAAGAGTGAAAGGAAGAGAGAGAGAGAGAGAGAAAGAAAGAGAGAGAGAGAGAGAGAGAGAGAGAGAGAGAGAGAGAGAGAGAGTGGTAAAGTATATCGATGATGGTCCACGTTGAAGTAACTACAAAACTACTACACTCTGGTCTTTCCGGTCCTCTCCCTCCCTCCTCATAAGCCTCACGAAGAAAACCCATCACCCTCTCACATATACTCGCCCTTAAGGGCATCACCGATATACTCTTTATTCCTTTGGCTCTTTTCTCTTGCTCTCATCTCTTTCTGTTGATGGTAGTTGGAGTTTTGTGACCCGACCCTTCATAAACTAGTTCCCAACTGCGTTGTATATTAAAAAATGGGCACCTATATAGACGTAGGCGTGGATGAGCCGTTAAAAATGTACACTACGACCCAGACCCAACGTTAAGGAAAGAATGAAAGAAAGTGTAGAATGACGACGACGCGAGGTGGGGAAAAAAGAAAAAACTATGACACCTCATTGCCGAGGAAAATGAATGAAAAAAAAGATCGTTGGTTAAGAATGAATGAAAATCAGTGAGGAATCTTAAGAAACGTGAGAATTTTCACACTCATATACGATTATCAGAAACTTTGTGTCGGTCTTTAGTGATGGATGAAAAAGAAAATCGTGAATACACCAGTGTTTTCAATCTCTCGATGCCATAAAATTTTAAATATAGTCGTGAGAAAAAAAAAGGAATTCATCACCAGCTCAGGAACTAATCTAAATCGTGCATGTTTTATTTTGTCGTAATGCGTTAATGTGAAGATCCGCATGAGAATGAGATATACGAGACAAAAGACGAGGGTGAATCTCCGTGAAGAAATTTAGATGATTTCCAAGGAGACGTTCGACCAATACCCAGAAGCGAGACAAGAGATTAAGAAAAAAGAAAGTCGGGAGAGGGAAAAGAGACGAGAGCAAAGAGATGCACAACGAAGAAGAAGAGACTCCAAGCTGTCTGGTCCATTCGTGTGCTTCTCGGGACTCGTTTTATCTCTTTTGCTATAGGCACTCTTCTCTTTCTTTCTTTGGCTCTCGGAGAATCTCTCGCGAATTGCCATGCTCTTCTCTCGGGCGCGTTTGGTTCGCGCTCGCGCGCGCCTTCTCTTCGTTGTATGCGCTTCCTCGGTCCAGGGTTATTGCCGCTGCGGACTTTTTTCTTCCATTCCTGGACAGCCCTTGGTCTCGCTCTTGCAGGATACATCTCGCCTCTCGCTGTGGCGGCCTCCGAAGTTAGAGAGCGTTGAATGCCGAAAGCAAGGAGGAGAGAAAGAGATAAAGAGAGGGAGAGGGTGGAAGAGGATAAGAGAAACGAACAAGAGAGAGAGAGAGAGAGAGAGAGAAAGACGAACCTCGCCAATCGTCGAGATGTTCAGTACGTATGTATGTATACACACGAAGCGAAAAGGAGAACAGTGTAAAAACGAGATCGACCACCTAGTTCTCTCGCGAGAGGTGAATCCTTAGCTCCTTTATGGCGTCCGATCTAGTTAAAACACCTCTCAGTCCAGATCACTGCGTTTATTACATTTTCAGAGACACTTTTTTGCCTCTTCAAAAACACTGGATAAATATATATTCTTCTCCAACAAGCAATTTCATGGTATATTCTACTCTTGATGAAATAAAATCTATGGGAAAAGTGATTAAAGTGTCATCATTGCAAAGAAAGAAAAGTGCCAAGTAAACATGTTTTCTTGAAGGATTCTTGAAGCTATTGATAAAACAGAAATATTAAGAATTAAGTGCTCGAAGGACGCAGCACTCGCTTTTTGTCATGCGTGGTGACATAAAAGCGACGATTATTTTACATTGTGACTATATAATCGTAGGACGACACTTGAAGCGAAGTGTATGGATAGAGAGTCAGTGCGAGAGAAAGAGAGAGCAAGAAATATTGTCAGAAAAGAGTCGTCTGAAGATAGAAAGGATAAGGATGGAATGTCTTCATCTTGTCCAGGTGGACATTCTAAGATAAGTAACGCTGTAAGAGAGGGAAGCATCCACATAAGTGGTTTTTATCGTTGGGAAACGGTCGTGTATATGCACATCGCCCTGCGATATCCTGGCGAAGGAGAAACGAAGGGAAGCAGTTTCGTCTCTGATTTCCTTGCAGGACTCGGGTCGCGTGGAAGCTAAAGAGAGAGCGAGAGAGAGAGAAAGTACAAGAGCAGACTGAGTTGTAGAAGGAGATTTCCTAGGAGGGATTCTCATGCTTCGCATCCAGTCCACGTAGAGGTTGAACTACCGATCTGTTGGTGTAACTCGATTAAGAGTACTCTCGAAAGAAGTTGGCAGGGTTTCTGTGTTTCATTGCCGTGCGCTTATTCCTACCAGGACGCGCAAGTACATAACGCCTTGAAAAATGACATAGCGCAAAGGGATACAGTGGAGGGGGAAGATGTGAGGGTAAAAAGAAAGAAAAGTGTTAAGAAAATGTAGAAACACGGCAGAGAAAGAAAAAGAATAAAATAAGAAGGTGAAAGAAGCGAGAGGAGAGGGTAAGGCGATGGTTAAGAGTGAGAATCCTGGAGGAGAAAGAGAGAAAGAGAGTGACGAGAGACCAGCAGTAACACATGGAAAGGATAGAGTTATTTATTGTTATGGCCAAGCGTCTCGCGCGCCCAATGTCCTCCGGGTGTGTGGGTGTCGAGATACTCTCCACCACTTTCTCTGTTTCACTCTACATCTTTCTCCCTTTCTTTCCTCTCCTCCGTAGCTCTCTCTTCATAGTAGTTTCTTCGTATTTATTTCTCTACTTGTTCTCAAACACTCTTCGATCCTCTATTCTCATCTTTGTTTCTCTAACTCGATGATGTTCGAGGCCTTTGGTCTATCTCTTCGCGAAACAAGAAGATAAGAGAGAGTGAGAACAAGAATGAGAAGGAGAATAAGGAGCAGAAGAAGAGGAAGAAAAGGTAAAAGACGTTACGTTATAACACACGAGGAGCAAGCCTGCACTCTCTGTCAGCTACAGAGATTCTCCACTTAAACCTCCCTCCCTTTTTCCCTTTTCCTCTCGTTCTTTCTTCTCATTCTCTTACTCACCTTCATCCTCGACATACCGCTTCTTCTCTAAGCTTTGAAAAAGAGAACGAGACCGCGAAAGAGTTTCATATACAGGCCATACAAACATGCGCTGCCTGCGTGTGGAGGAGAGCCGCCCACGCTCTTATTCTCTCCTGGGCACATACCCCGCTGGGTGTCCAACACCTACCTACATCGAGTTCCTCGCGGCTCTTATTCGGAGACTCTCACTCTTCAGCAGGGTGTGTTTCGTGTATATTCGCGCGCTCTTCTTCACTTTTCTCTCGTTCTTTTCTCTCATACTTGTCTGTATTCGATACCAAACCCGAGAGAGAACACCGATGCACCACGTGAGGCCTTTGCAGGAGCCAGGAACAGCGGCATTCGACGCGAACACCACGTGATGTGATTGCTTCCTTTGTATATCTATACACATAGACATTTATATCTAGATATATACTCGTGTATAGAAATGCTTGGACCAGAGCGCACTAAATTTATCCCCGTGAACGACTTTATTACATTAACCTGACTATATGGCCTAGGCTCGTGGAACGGCAAACCGGGTAACGTTTAATTCGAAATTATTACTTAGAACGAGGTTCCTGCTCGCTTGTCGCAGACCTTGCAAACTCCCTGTGGAAAGAAAATAAAGATGAAAGTCTCGAAGAAAGTGAGAGAGATGAGAAAAAGGAGAAAAGGATCTGAAAGCAAAAAAAGACAACAGCGTTTTCTTTTTGTCACAAAATGCGCGTGTGTGTCGCTTCGTTACTTTTGGCATCTGGGGACACCTCGAGTCCCCAAAAAACCTATACAAGCGTCACATAAAATATATTTATATATAATACAGCATTTAACGCTCGGCAGTGCGGTGGAGAAGCTTTGATTTACGCTCGAGAGGGTATTGGAATATTAACAGGAATATAAAAGTGTGGCAAACCGTCTAGAGGAATCTTCTTAGCGTTCTGACTTCCTCTGAAAATATGATGTTAATGTGGAACGTTATTAACCTAAAGAGATTCAATGATCGGAAGAATCAACAGAAAAAATTTATCCGATTTAGAAATAATTTGTCAAAAAAGAGAAACATTTTCGAACCATCGCAATTTTTTTGTTCCCCAAATTCCACGAGTCTCGTAACTTTGTAGCTGCGAATCTCGTTGCGTTGATCTGTTCTTTTTGTTTGGTCGGGACCAAGGGAACGTCCTCGAGTACAAAAGACCGTTGGTTGCTCTTCAGCATCTCTCTCTCTCTCTCTCTCTCTCTCTTTCTATCTTCTCCTTCTCGTGGTAATTCGTCGGTGACTTACTGCGAGTGATCCCTCGGGATGTTTGCGAGAGTTGCTCCTGGGGTACCATAATGGCCGAAAGCGAAAAGCGTCGTGCTACGGCACAGGCACAGTCAGCTTTCAGTGGCCTCTTCTCGCCCGCGCAACAGAGAATATAACCGCGCGCGAAGAAGTGAGGTCAGAGCAGAGAGGATATTTTTACGAGTCTGGAGCTGGAAGTTGGGTCTCTGGGACTTACCGCGACTCTTATTTTTCTTTCTCTTTCTCTCTTCTCATATAAATACATACATAGATATTTATAAATATATATAAGTACTGTTGGCATATTCTTTCTTGGGAGAGCTATCCTCGCGATGCTTCGACTCCTCGCGGTGCGGAGTTATAATTTACAGCCCTCTACGGGCGCCCTCTCCCAAGTGGTGCTCTCTCTCTCTCTCTCTCTCTTTCCCTCAAAACACACACAAATGTATATTTACATATATATACATGTAGATATATATATATAAGTATACATTGCGAGCAATAAGCACGAAGCAGCAGCTAGCTCGCAGTTTCAAAAGACACCACAACTTGCTGTATGTGCATCACAGCCTCATGGTGTACAAGAGATCGAGAATGAGAGAAAGAGGAGAACAGATCAGCGCACTATGGACCCGGATTGCTCCGAGAAGCTCGCCCTCTCCCAGGCTTAATAGTGTCTGTGCTGAGAGCGTTCGTCTGTCCGTCTGTTCGTACGTCCTCTCTGTATATATAAACTCAACAGATCCTATATATTTGTACATAAATGTATATACCAATATATATATATACAAGTATAATACTCTTTTCCTTACTGTCTCTCGTTGCTTTACCTTTTGCTCGTGTTCTCGACACACCAGAACTCTTCTTGTGCCGAGAAGCTACGTGTGGGTTGTTAGTCGGGCAGTTTATGCCCTTTTCTCTCTTATATACTCTCTCTCTCTCTCTCTCTCTCTTTTGCTCTCTCGATTGTTGGCTCGCGCGAGCGCGTTTATACTTCTTCGTTTGCAAGAACCCTCTCTCGAGAACCTCTTCCTCTGTTTCGCGACCACTGTATCATCGGAATCTTTCTCTCGTACACCTCTTGTATACGAGCTCTACCTACTGTGTCGATGTAATATACATATACATATTCATATATGTATATATTTGTGTGTTATATGTGTATAAAAAGAATTTTTATTCTTACTATGTACGCAAAATCGCTCTCGTTGTTCCAGGACGAGCGAGAACAATGAGATAAATGCTGAGACTCGCTTGTTCTTGTCAGACGCGGTGGCTTATATGCTCCTCACTCTTCTCTCCTTTTTCCCTTTTTTTTTCTCTATACTCTGGTTATTCGCGCGAACGAGATCCCAAACTGCCCGTGAGCTCGCGCGTATAGCAGCAGCCCCCGTAAACCGCGATATCGAGAGAGACTCTCTCTCTTCCTCCCTCTCTCTCTCTCTCTCTCTCTCTCTCTCTGTATCTTTCTCTCTCCCTTGTATTTCTCTCGCCCCCTCGAAATCTCGAATCTCAAGGCTAACTCGATAAATCTCTTTGCTCAAGGGAAACGAAAAGAGAGAAAGAGGGAGACTCTCGGGTGCGCGAGTTACAAATTAAAGAGACCGCGCCGGAGACACCTCGCCATATACATACATCGAACTCTATTATTATATACACATAACTTTTTTCCACTCTTTCTTTTTCTACTGTTCGTTACGAAAATGCTACCAAAGAGACAGAAACTATGTAAATTTACAGGGTCAGCCTTCTTCCTTCTTTTAATGGTTAACAATAAAAACAAGTATTTCAAACATCAAAATAAAATTTGCTTTGTTTCACCTCATAAAATAATTCACATGTGGTCCGAAACCTTGGTTCATATTTTAATTTAAAAAATGTTCATTTTCTTATTTCTAACACAGTTCTCTTCTAGTCCGTTTATTACTAAATCAACTTTACGTAAAAATACAGAATAAATTGTTCAATATAAAACCACCGTTTCCATGAAAAAAAAGAAATCAAAAAGACAGTGTTTTTGTTCATTTCAACCTCACATAATCTCTTAAGATTGAATAAAATTTGAAGAATTTCTATCAATTAATAAAATACTCACGTTTAAATGAAGTGTGAACTTTTTAGAAAAATAAAATCGTCGTTACAAATAGAGTAAAGTTAATGGCAAAGTTTTTCAAAATTCTCAAGTATAAAGTGTATTATTTTACACTCGTAATGTCGTAGCTCGAAGATGGTTCGTAGCCACCAGAATGAAGAATCGACACGTTCTCCAGGGTGATCCGAGAGGCACTGAGTATGGAAGAGAGTGAGAAAGAGAAAGATAGCGGCGTTCGAGTGTTTGCCTGCCTTGCTTACCTGTCACATTGTTACAACGAGCGATGTCGGATACGCCCGTATAACATCCACTCGCTATAGCTCACTGGATAACCTAGCAGGTAGCACTTGGTCCAGCATTACTGACAATCACAACCAAAGCATTATCCTGAGTTCCCTTTTCACACGACATAGACCAAGGTTTTTTCTCTGGGATCTCAACTTCATCAGAAAAACAAAATTAAACATCCTTGAAATCTTTCTTCGAATTCTTTTCTGATAAATATTCTTTGTCAATGGATTTGATCGATTTCCATAAACAACTTCCATTGTTTTGATGAAACATTTGAACTTTTTGTATCAGATTTTTCGAATGGAAGCTGCTCACGTCGTATACTTTGATTTCGATTTCGATGCAAGATCATTTTCAAAAGCAACAATTTTGCAGTAGAATCTTATCGTTTTTCCAAGTACTTTGGAATTTTTGTTCAACTTCTTCTCTTCTTGTCGTAGGTGTGTGTTTGTGTGCAAACAAGTACTTGTCGATGGAGTACGAAATGTTTTCGTGCAAGAAAAATGCAAAGACAAAGAGTTTGAAGAAGATAGCCTCAGAGAAGAAAACAGAGAAGGAAAAAAAGACTAGAGGACAAAAGGTGAAGAGGAGGAAGAAAGGAGAGAGAAAGATGCTGGGAGTTGTAGGGTCGGTAACTCTGGTGGTAGACGCGTCGTAAAGTTTCGCTTCCATCGAGGGCGAGAGGAACTTCGCGCCTTCCACGATCCTCTCCACCTTCTCAGTTCCTCCTCTTTATTCTCCAATTCTCTACTTATATTTCCTCATTCCTATCTCCACCTTGTTTCTCTCGTGTTTGTGTTTTCCAACCTTAGCTAACCGTGAAAAAATGGAAGTTTAAGATTCCTTCGATTTGGTTGGACGGATAAACGAACATTATTCGGAAGTCTCCGACAATTAATCTCCGCTTTCGGTTGCTCTTAATCTTCTCTTTGGCTTCTTTTTTATTCGTCTTTCTCGTATTGTCTCCTTTTGTCCCTGGCTGCAGCCACCTCAAGACGTTATGCGATTCAAGCTCGTCGCTTGGTTTAAATGCTTATGCAGATTGGCAATAGTAAAACTGGTCCGAGACTATACAGAAATAGAGACGACGTTGCGCGAATATATATACACACAAATGTATAAATAAAAATATATGATTGTGCCTTCGCCATTGGCGAGCCAAGACTATACATTAGTCTGCGGTTATGGCTATCAGAAAGCCACAAAAAAAAACGTAAGTTTCTCATTCTTTTGGTCACCAATCCAGCTGCTATTGTACCAGGTCCTTTTTATTATCTCTCCTCACTGTTCTCGTCGTATTGGCAATCTCCCCCATGGCCAAAAGTTTCCTTAATTTTCCTATAGAATTAATCCTGCTGGTTCTATCAATGTGGAGAACTAGTATTTGAAAGACATGAGGAGATCCATGAGTACATTATGCATTTATGAAACGAATGAGAAATTCGAGCACTCAAGCGATGATCGATAGACTCTTATGCATTCGTCCCTCGAATTATGAGAGCCAAAGGTCTCGTTGAGATTCGATCATTTAATCGAGGTGAACCTGTGCAACCTCCGCTGCCATTGATCATTTTTGGAAAACGTTAGAGTCTTGAAAAGAATGCGAAGGGGGGAGGGCTTGAGAAAGAGGAGAGATATCAATTCAGTCCCCTCGAATGATCAATCATGAACGCCACGTCAATGCATATATGTGTACATAAATGTATGTATAGTTTGCATTATCCCCTCGAATCAGGGGATGATTTGAAAAAAATGCTTTCCACTTTTTATTTGACCAGCTTGGACCAAAAAAATGGATTCCCTGAGAGAATTCCATATGAATCCAAGAATTACGTGATTCGCCTTTCAATTCTATGACACAAAATATTTATTCGATGCATAATCATCGTAGAAAATAAATATGACCGGTACAATATTGAAATTTTAGTAAAACCACTTCAATTCTCATCGATTTTAGGCCGAAAGTCCAAATCCTCCAAAAAAAGTTTCCAGATTTCGTCATTTTCTCTCGAGTCACAATTAATTAATGGAAAATGATTGAAAAATGTTTAAATCGATAATTACATTATACTCGGGGACCTTTTTTGAAAAATATAACAACGATGACTGACATTTAAAAAAGCGGTCAAGCACAACAATAAGAAAATTGGCATAGAGAAAAGAATAGAAAGAAAATCGCAGCGTTTGTGTCTTTAGAGCTGAGCTCGGTGAAGCGTCGTAGAAATTGAGAGAATTGCCGAGTAGGCTCTAATTGAGACGCGCCCTCGAAGACACTCATCACGGGGTCGCTAACACCCCGTGTCAACAATCAAGCCGCCTCGCGTCTCAACTTAATTATGCACGCCTCTAATTACCGAGGAGAGAGGGAGGAAAGAATGAGGGGAATGAGGCGCCTCATGTGTACGCGTGACTCGTACTTGTTCTATTACATATTTATGCATACACGTGTACATCAAATAAACGAATGTTGGTGGCTACGAATTAATATATCTTTACATTTTCTCTGCCATACACATGCAGTCAGTCAAAAAAGGAAAAGAAACATATTTGTACACATAGAACGTTGCCTGCTGTTTCCTCCCACTTAACATTTTCTTGCGTCAATCTCACTCGTTACTTCCCTTAATTTGTTTAACTAATCATCTTCGACTGGTTAAATAACGCGACGTTAATTATTTGGTAATACAAAACTGCTCATCACGTGTCGCCGTACAATGTTTACTTCATCGTGAGTGTATTTTAAGTGGCGATAATTATCCCGCGAGGAGAGTTTTGCCGTTCGAATTATTTCGATTCACTGCCGCACGAAAAACATTTATTGTGACAATTAATATGTATATTTTTGCACGAAACAAAATGAGGCTTTAATCAGACAGTAAATAATGTAAATAGACACGCCATATAAAGAACACAATAATTTCGTTTCCTCGAAAACACAAAAATTTCAAATACAACTTGTTCGTGTGAGTTTCGAATTTCTACGTGGACGAAAAACCGCAACGTTACGTGATTCTCCCTGCATCCCTGAATCACGTATGTTTATCAGAATCTCATAGAAATAAGGTAATTCACAACGATATATTCAAGCTTCTATTTTCTTAGCTCTTTTTTAGGAAACCGGTCAATTTCCTTGTACTTATATTATGTGCATAAGTACAATTCTACTGAGCATACAGAGAGTACAGGGAAAGATTAGAAAATGAGCGTTGGGGCAAACGTATGCGGGAGATCAACGAATAAGATGACGATGTAAGGATGCTGTGTGTGCGTTTCTGAGACGATTATTCTTCGAGGATAGTGGGCAAGGAGCAGGAGCGAGAAGGAAATAAAAAAATGAGAGAAAGAGAAATAAAGAGAAAGAGAGAAAGAGAAAGAAAGAAAGAAAGAGGAGTTTACTCCGGTATTCCGTGAAAGGACGCCGTCATTCCGTAGTCTCTCGTCACGGGAGGCATCACCGAATGGAGGAATCCTCTCGCGTACGAGAGAAATCGCGTTCAGAAAAGAAAGAAACGAGACAAATATATGTATGTATTCCACCGAGCGGTGACCGTCTCCATATCTTTTTTTTTCTTTCTTTCTTTCTTTCTTTATACACACACGTTACTTTTTATATATCATGGATAGAGTCGCGTGTTTGTCTGTGACCAGCATCAGGAAATACGTAGTAAGACAATCAGGTAATGCCTACTCGGTATGCCCCGTCGGCCGTGCGCCGCAGTGGCACCCTCGAGGGTGCACTAGACGCTTCCCAAGACTCCCTCTTTCTCTCTCCTTCTCGTTCTCTCTCACCCATTTTTTTCCTCCTTGTTTTCCACCCCGTAACATGTATATGAGACTCAGTCACAGCGAAAACGTGTAACGTAGCCGTAGACTAGAAAACCCAGTACGGCAAAGCTTAAATTATTAATTAAGCAGCGTTCTCGCAACGTTGATGGAATTAAACTGAGCAAGAGAGAATAAACATGCGGGACACGTTACTCAACGTTTAGTCTCTTTACTCACGCGATATAAGCAAATACACTCATTCAAAAAAGAACTGCAGCGATACTGCATTTGAAATCTTAGATTTCTTGAGAATTCAATTATCAAGGAAAACTTCTGCAGTATTTAGCCATAAATTATCCATTTCTTGTCATTTCCATTCCCACGATCTTGCGGTCTCTTAACTGACCTTCGGATAAAAAGATTTCGAAACAAAAGTCACTGCATTGTTTTGTAAGACTTTAACTCTTCGTTGAGGAACTCGGTTATTATCGAAGTTAGGGATTCATTCATTTGGTCATTGTCATTGTACATTTTGGGTAATTGTATAATGTAAATTTGAAAGAATTATGATTTTTCAACCTGAAATGTTTACTCTTTCTAAAGTCAACATTTTCGAACATTTGTTCGGGTCGAATTGACCCCGAATATCAATGCACTGGTCAAATTTGAGGCTGTCAAAGGAGGGTTGATAATTTTTCAAGTAATTGAAGAGTCATCATTTAAAGTGGCTAAACTAAACAAATTTTCGGATCCAAAAAGCATGGAGTTCGTTTACCAACACGAAAATTGTGTCGTTAAATACAATTTTTCTAATCTTTGCCAAAAAGTTTGACCAACAGCACTAAAATATGTAAAATTCATACAAACGAGCATAATGATCAGGAAGTGGAATGGAAATGTTTTCCGCGTTAAAAAATAGCACCCAAACGATGCCATAAGTGTAACATTTGTCATTTCGATTTATTTTCTTGTCGTATGATCGTAATGGGCTCACACGATTTTGACAGTAAGCTACATACGTGCATTTATTGATTTAAGTAGAAGCGAGTGTTCGACAGCTTGCAATCGATGAGTCATGATTTTCTGTTTTTTTCTTTCATTTTTTTTACGTTCTTTTCAGTGTCGATGATGATAATTTACGTTGGGGTGGCGCGACGCCATTAGCAATCGATACTTCGGCTGGTATATAAATGTATACGAGTCCCCGCATTAGATTCTTTAGTATGGTCGTAGTTTTAGTGCTGTATAGAGGGTAAAAAAAAAAAAAACTACATAGAAGATCTCGCTATAGAGTAAAATAGTGCGCAGCGTGTACTATTCCGCGTGTCTCGCTGGCTTGCAGCATGTGGTCGTTATACATATATAACACTTATATGCGTGTGTAAAAACGACCCTTTGCCAACCCTATTCGAACTATTGACGTGTAGAAAAATAAAAGACGACAAAAAGAGAGAAGAGAGGAACGAGGGGGTGAGTTCAAGGGAGAAGGGGGTAGTGATAAATGTGACTGCTTTTACTGATAGCTCATGAGAATAGGCTGTTCTCAATCGAAAGATTGGACACGCACACATCGAAAAATCTGAGCTATAGAAATATACGTGTGTATATGTGATGTATAATGTTGCTGTATTGAAAAATAGCGATTAGCTAAATCATTCAATCTTAAATTTGATGTGTCACGGTCCTTGGATAAAAATATCGTGTTCAAAAACTTGTATCAATCGATTACTACTTTCGTCTCCTCATAGACCTCGATATATATGTTTAGAAAAAAAGCATAAAAAACTAACAATGTTGAGCTGGTACAGAAGCGTCTCCCTTAATCACCGTTCAGAACATTTCTTTGCAAATTCTCTCATCGGGCGTATCAAATTTTCACGAATTGATGGAAAAATAAGTCAAATTATGGAAAATTGCGATATCGGGATAGAGCCAGCAATATTCCTTTCTCACTGGGATGTATTTTGAAAAAAAAATCGAGAAACGGGGTCACGGTACAGTTGAAACAGAAGGTTTTACTCATTTGTAGAAATAGCTGGTTAAAACAGTAGATTTGGAGCTCAGGGGGTCGAAGAGCATGGAATTATTTTACCAAAACGCTTAGGACTTGAAAATTATTTGAAATTTTCTTGGTAACTTTAAATCCGTTTGTACATAACATTTGATCGTGTATGTGTAGGTGAAAAAGTGTGCGCTTTCTTGGTATCTCTATTGACGTAGTCCCTTGTCGAATTGCGGCAAGACCCATAAGAAGAGATGGCCTAATGACATTCCCGATCAAAGGAGAAAGCCACCCTCTTACAGGAGATAGCCGAGGAAATTTAAAACTGCGTCTATATCGCTCCGCCTTCTTTCCTCATGTTTTTTTGACTCTCTCGTACCATCTAAAACTTGCCTCGCCACATCCCTTTTCTTTTTAAGAGAAATCCAAGTCAACTCTGACGAGGGTTAATTCCGATCACGTATCCCACGTACGCGTCCATACTCCTGGCCATTCCATCCCTCTCTTTTTATACCTTTTTCTCTGTTTCTTAAGAGACAAAATTCGCGATCCCTCCCTTCAACCGAGTTTCCTATCCTCGATACTCTTCTTCTCTCCCCGCCTTTCCCACTCTCGCTACATCCAACCCCTTTGATTTCCCCTTGGATTCTATCGCTCGCTACCCTTGTGCAACTCTTCCGGGGTATAACTTTGAAATAAAATAATAAAAAAGAATAGACACTGGAAAGACGACGTGCTGGACACAGAGATGTCGTGTTACGAGAAACCAGAGAACATATTGGTAATTCGACTATATCGAAAAGTTGTTACGTGTGTTATGGACTCTTGATTGTACATTGTGATTTTATCAAAGATCAGCAATTATAGTTAATTAGACGATGTACGAGAATTCTGTTTTTTCACTCGCGGACGTCACGCTCAATCAAAGAATTGCAGATAAAGAAACGGAGAGGAGACAACAGTTGGAAATAATTTTTTGCAACTTTCATTTTATTTTATTCCACTGGAAAGGATCGTCCACTGCATTTAAAGCAATCCTATATAAGATTCTCGTTCTTCTGCATATAGTCAAACAAACAAGCTGACGAATAAACGCTGAAAGTCTCACGAAGAATTCGCGTTCTTCGGGGAGGATGGCAAAAGTGAGGAGAGGACGAGGAACGAAGAGAATAGATGGTAGCGTGCACACAGAAGGAAAGAGGAGACGGATGGACGCGAAAGGGGACAGATCGTCAAGCAGACGGGTCCAAATAACTTCTCTCCCTTTCAGCATCCTTATCTCTCTCCCTCCTCTTCTTCTTTCTCTCTCTCTTTTTCCCTCATTCTTCTCTCGCATTTTCGCTGGACTTTCAAGCTGCACGAGCTATAATACTTTCTTATCTTTCTCTTTTGCCTCTGTTTCTTCCGACTCTTTCTCTCTCTCTTTCTCTCTCTTTGTATGCAACGACGGAGATTCCTCTCCGAGACTATTATAATACATCCGTTCTCGTCTCTCTCCTCAAGCAGCAAACATAACGAGAAATTTTTGCCTCCAATCTGAGACACGAGCTACATATTTATAGATGAATAAGCTAAACTTCCACAATACTTGACAGTTGAACAGGAAATATTTGAAAAATTCACTAAATCTTTAAAACTATAACATTTTTCGACTTGTGATGTGACGATAATTATCTGCACATCATATTGATAAATTGTTGAATGGTATTTGACAAGAGAAAAAAAAGATTCATCATAAAATTGATCGAAGAATTCGTGTTTCTTAATATTGATTACGAAAAATGATGTATCAAAGTTTCCATGGAAGAAAAATGCTAAGCGCGAATGAGTTTCATTTCCCACACACGTAGTAAAGCGGAGGCGTTACCTTGTGTTTCAACCCCTATCAGTCGGACATAGTAAGGGGTAAAAAAAAAAGAAGTCGATGTCTGGACCACCGGTGAGAGATCCCGCCCATAGGATTTCCACGTCTGGCAATTGCTTCGTTGCGACGATGCGCAAGCTCAACTTTTAACACTCCCTCCCAAAACCAACTCGTTTTGTAGTAAAATCTTGGTACACTTACATTTTCCATCCCTTCGAAGGTTTTCGAGACAAGGATCAAACCAGGGACTCATGGAACTGATTTATCGTCGCGATGTTCGTCGAAATAATGATTTTTTATTTTCGATAGAAATATTAATCGTCCCATGGGGTGGCGAGGGTAGTGAAAATGTTGAAAAACGTTAGTCAATGATGACGGCAGATACTGTCAGTCAGTAAAGTCGGTTACGTAAGCTTTTCGTATATACAAATATACATAGAAATATATGAAAAAAATATATAACCCGATATAGAAAATCTTTCGGGAATATTATTAAAAAGGGAATGTGTAAAGTGAACACGACTATCTGTGTATTCGTAAATATAGTCGTGTATAAGAAAAAAAACGAGGGATGTACGAAGAAAACGAGGCGGTGGGTGCTCTTATAAAGATAGGAAAAAAGAAGAGTGGGAGGGTTGCGAACGGGGGATGATTTTGTCTGGAAAGGGAAATTGACTGAGGAAACCCGAGAGCTCTCGCAACGAGCCGCCATCTCCCTCTTTTTCTTCCTCAGCGTCTAAAGTACCGGGGCTCGGCTCGTGTGTAAACTTTTCTGAATTTCCTTAGGCAAATATTGCCCGGGCGAGAGCGGGTCGTTCGACTCTCAACCCGCACATATACATACATTACTCTATGTGTATATATTGTGTGTATAAAATATACACGTACGATAGGTACGTGTATGAGCGAGACCCGGGTGCGGAGGGACCCTTAGGGCAAAGAAAATGAGATTTTTCTACGAGCGAGCGAGCTGGACGAGGCCAAGCCAAGCGCAGAGGAACAGGCAGGGGAATGAATTTGAAATTAGTTTGTACCCGAGGCTCTCTCGCGAGTAGATTTCTCTCTTTCTCTCTCTTCCTCTCTCTCTCTCTCACACACACACACTTTTTCCCTGTCTTGGATGCCTGAAATTCTCCGAGAGAGGAGGAGAGAGATCTGTACTCGAGGTCGACTTTACTATTACACGTGACCGAGCCAATTCCACCTTATATTCACATATATATTTCTCCATATGTATATACTTGTACATAAAACATATAAATGGATGCAAATATTTTTATTCCCGGACCCAGGTGATTGTAGAAGTTGAATAAAAAAAAAAGAAATATACAGTTTGCAGCAAATTGTCATTATCCTTCAGATTGAAATATATTTAAAACGTCCTATGGTTGAAAAAAGATCGAAAAATACTTGATATTCGTTAACGTTTCGTTCGAATTTAATTTCCAGGAACTAGGGAAATGGAATATATTTAATAAATGAAAAAATCTGTAGCGATCGAAGAAAACTAAGGAAAGGCGTCCGCGAGGAAATTAATTTGACGAGAAGCGAATTTTTTTAACGCCTCGGATATTACATTCGATGAGACATGCAGTGTGATAAATAAATTAATTGAGGGCGCGAATGAAGGGAAGAAGTACTTTCCTCTTTGATTTACTTTACTTTCTAAAACCGATTAAATTTATATTTTATTTTCCTCCCCGGCATTTCACACGGGCGATGAAATATTGAAAAAGTATATATTTTTACAGAAAAATATACGTCGAGAGGTAAAATTAACTAGTGCAAAAATATGCACAACATATTTACCCTTTGACGAAGTAGAATAATCGTAAAGGGGTCATTTGAATCATTAAGGGTGGCACGCCTCAGAAACACATGGGAGCATTATCGTATTAAATGTGTTTGTGAGAGAAAATTGCTATGACAACGATTTCCGACAACAAATCGTTTCACTCGTCGTCTGCCTTTGTATTCAATTAATAATAATGCAACAAAAACGCCATAAATAACGATAATCACGATTATCACAGCCACACGAGCTTTACTTAAAATCCACTGACAACCGTTGAATCCATTCCCACAAAAAATAGAATCTCCAGACTCAATAAAATTACAAAATGTCAGAAACTCGTCATTCTTCTATCAATACAATTCAAAGGTTAAATTTCTCACCGAGTATAATCGAATCAAGTAAAATACATCAAACTGTTGAAATAGAAAATAAACACTCAATAAAATTAAAAAAAAAATCCTTTTGTTCTCAATTTACAACGAACGAATCAAAACGATGCAAAAATCGTATCTCGGTCGTTTTTCCGGATTAATCACAGCCTAACAATAAAATATGCACATTTTTCTCGATTTTCGAAAAAAAAATCCCCTACAAAAGTCCCTAAGTAACAAAAATAACCGAAAATTACATAATATAAAGAATTGACACATGGCAATCACCGTACATTGAGGAGAAATATTATATTAGTGATAAGCTATTGATACTATCAGGAGAAACTAGCCACAAATCTATACACAGAATCATCATAAATACAAGTATATTCGTTGGTTAATGCGAAGAGCACACATGTACAAGGTAACAAAAACGGGCGTGTATTTTCCCGCCCGTTCGGTGTGCCTCCCTGGAGATCTCAATCAAGGCGAAAAATAATTTCTCCCCGTTTCCTCCCAGCCCTTGGTAGCTCGACACTGTACACGTGTACATAAAAACAAATCTATATACATGTGTATATACATATATTCGTTACTAAAGACATGCGTAGATATAGATTTTACCGCAATCCTGAGCAATCTCTATATCATAATTTACGTGGCCCTTCTAATCGAATTTCGCGTCGTTTGCTTTCGAATCAAATTTCTCATTAATAATGATTGTAGTAATAATAATAATAAATTCGAAGGATAATGACCAAGAAAAAGAGAACGAGTGGTGGAATATGAACGATAATAATTACAACAACATTGATACATTTGTCATAATTAAAACTTCATTTTTAACGTATTCCTAAATAGTTATCGTAATAACACATTTTCAATGACAATAATACTGATGAGGAGATTGAATATATAACAAAACCAGGAGTAATCATAATTTCAATTGATCACGTCACAGTTGATGTAGAAAAAAGATCATAATAAGACAATAACTGCGACAATGACCGAGACGGGAACGATTCTGTTGAAGGATTCCCAATCTCGCCTTCTGGCACGATAATGAGCTGAAGAGGAAAAGAGAGACAGATGATGAGAGAGGGATGAAGTGAACGGTGTGAGAGTATCTAAAAGGGTTAAAAATACAAGGATAAGCAAAAAAAAAGTCTCTGTTGCAAAATGAGAGTATTCAGTGAGTTCTCGTCTCTCGTTGTGTACTCCGAAGATCCTAATGGTTGTCTGCGTCGTGGTTCACATGCTCCAACGTTTCGTCACACCTTGGAGCATCGTGAATCCTTTGTTTCAGACCGCGCTACGCGGCCAGCTTTTCGGTGATCTCGGTCCTCAACTGTGGACCGTTTAAACTGAATTTTTTAAGCTTTTTTTTCGTTTTTTTTATTATTATGTGTGTGTGTGTGTTTTTTTTTTTTTTTTTAATTTCGCTGCTCCGTGAAGCCGCGAAGTACCAGAGTTCGCGTCGACGTCGTCGCCATCCAGGACGTTTTTGCCCGCGCGTCTCGCCACTTAACTCTACGCGCTCTTCACTGCCCTGTCATCGCCCCCTCCCCTTCTCGTTTCAGTTTCTTTAGCTTCATCCATCGTACACTATACACCTCGTCCTTCTGTCTTTTAACGTTTTTTTCACCATCCAAACGCGCTTGTTCTCTTATACTCTCTGCATTGCCACCAATTCACCTTAATTTCGTCCTGCATTACTTATTGAAAGTATGCGATGCAAATGGTAGATTGAAGGAGCTGTGGATGTCACGTTTATTTATTGCGGACCTTGATCTTTTTTCTGAACTTTAGCGATATTTAACTGATTGAAAAAAGGATTCAAAGCGAATGGTGCATCTGGTAATTTATTACGAGCTGAGAACTTCACAGAGAAAACTGCAATGGAGAGCAAATGATGAATATTGTTTTGTGTAATGAGATCAGTGACTGAATTTGTTTTCTACACCACAAAGTACGAGTTTGTTTCATCGGTGAAGATAAAAAGAGGAAGAGGAGATAAAGAAGGAAGGTTAGGAAAGATAAAGAATTGAACGTTGCCGTTAGTGACTCGAGCGAGTCTAATTCCATCGCAAGACAATGGATTCGCGAGGTATCGGAGTAAAGCGAACGCGTCGGTGGATCGTCGGCGATTAAACGAAGGATCACAGCAGAAGGATCTTTTCTCAGATCTCTCACCCTCTCTCTCTCTCTCTCTCCCTTCTTCCTTGAGACTTTGACTTTTTCGTTCTTTCGCCTATCGCGAGAAGCAGAAGTTAGCAGCATGTGAAATAAATGGAGAAACAAGAAATGAGATGCTGCAGAAGAGAAGAAAGAGAGTAGCTCGATCTTTCTGTCGTGGGAGGCTGTCGTCGTGTCTCTGTGCGTGACTCTCTCTCTCCCTCTTCCTTCTTATTTTCCTTATTCTTCCTTGTTCTTTCTCTCCTTTCATCCCACGTGGAAATTCAATTAGGAACGCGCCTCCTCCTCCTCCTCCTCCTCCTCTTCCTCCTGCAGTACCACTCTTGTCCTTGTCCTTGTATCGTACTCGTAGCTCTCGTGTATTCCAAGCTCACGCTCGCTGTTATATTACCTACTACTTACCGATCCTTTATATACATATATTTTCAATTCGTTTCGTATTTTATATATATTTATATACATTACAATGTATTCACAAATCGATTGACACGAGAAGTCGACCCACGCGAATACGATCTTGCAAGCGTTGATTCGTTCCTGGATCAAATTAATTACAATATATCTCGCATGTCTAATCCTCCTGTCACCCCATACCAAACCCATTGTTGAAACGGTGAGAGCTTGCAATATTACCCAATCGATCTACTTTCTTGATTTCGTGTCAGACAAGAAAATCTGGGATTGGGGAAGGATATTCCTTCCTTCGAACGATTGAAAAAGTATTGTGTTCTTGTGTCATTGGAATATCAATCATTTTGGGCTGTAATGAACATTCCTCAATCTGTCAACAGTAATTTCATGATTCAATAATAAATTCTCTTGTCAAATGAGCAACATGTCGTTATTATACAATGATGAATTTCTTGTTTTGATTTTCATCACCTTCTCGAACGAAGAATTTTGTTTGTGGTATTACAGGATGAAAAAAAGTGTCGAAACAGCCCTAAAATGGTAGTTTTTCGGTGTCTGACTGAAACGAAAGTTTAGCAGGATTTCTCATTGTCAAAGAGTCGGTTGAACAAACGTATGAGGGTGAACGAGGAAGTTTGGTGCGGCGTTGGATGATTCTTATCTCGAGGCAATCTAAGCAAAAGCGCTTTGTGGTTGAAGCAAAAAAAGGCGCGTACCAGTAGGAGCTGAAGAGTGTAACGATCTCGCGGCAAAAAGTCAAGTTCCTCTCGTTTCGCCCGTTTTGTCTTTTATCCTGCTCTTATGGGGAATATAAAACGGAAGAGATAGAGAAAGAGAGAGAGAGAGAGTGAAGCTCGAGGGCGTTTGTCGAAAAGGGCGTCGTCGTCGAGTTCTTCGGGTCTTCGAAGTTTTCGCCCGCCCGCAGCCTCACTCCCCCAATTATCCCGAAACTTTAGTCCTTCCGGCTCGCGCGCTTTCACGACGCGTATATTCGTGGTCAATAGAATCTCATTCTGCATCCACCTTAGGGCACTATGTACCTTAACTTCTCGCGGTTCCTTCTTTGCGCTCGTTCCGCGAGGATGAGACACTGCGGAGTAAAGGCTTCGGCACAAAAAGAACACTCGATACTTGTATAAAAATCGTAGCGAATCAAAAGGGCGTAATTAACATTTTATTCATATGCTTAGTCCTTTGCAGTTACGCCCTCGCCCTGTTTCTCAGTTTTAAAGCATATTATATATATATTTGTATATCTTTTGAGACACCGGGACAAAATCGGGTGCAAGAGAAAGAGGGGGAGAGGGTGAAGAAAGCGCGAAGAGACGCACTGATTAAAAATTATCACCCACCGACTACAAAAGGACTTCTCGTCCTTTTTATACGCATCGCTTTCTCTCTCGTTCGCAACCTTTTCTCTTCGTTTCTCCTTCCACAAATGTCTCCGTTTTATTCCTTTTTTCTGACTGTGTCCGCTTACAAACACTTTTTATTTTATTACGTCAGCCGAGGACGAAAAGCAACGGTTTTATTTTTATTGTCATTTTTTTTTACTCTGGCGCTGTTTCTCTCTCTCCCTCTCACTTTCTTTCTTTCTTCTTCTTCTTGTTTGCGCTCGCTTTTTCTCACTTTCTATCCCTCGCTACCAAGACTTTTCGACGACTTTTACGCCCTTTTTAAGTCATCTAAACAAGCCACACTGCTCGCCCAACGACGAAGATACATGAAAAGAGTTCTTAGCTCCCCCGGAAACTTACCAGACGAATTAAAAGTTACTCCCGGCAGAGACAAACGTACACGAAAAGAAACAAGAATGAGAGACAGATCGGCGAAGGAAAAAAAAAGACGGAGATCGTTTGGCGAGAGAGGCGAAGCACATTCGTGAGATTTGTAAGAATCTATTCGTACGTGATGTTCGTTTTGTGGTTCGCCTGGAAGTCCCACTGGATTCCATTTTAATAGAAAAGTTTCAAAATCGTGGTATTAGAGATTTTGCAACCGAAATTTCAACTCTCTGTCTTTTTCTTCCCCGGATTACCCATAAATAACAAATTAACATTGATTTTTTCAAATTCCATTTCGAAATGAAAGGACCTGATAGTAATGTAAGAAGCCACTTAACACTCAAATTGGCGATGAGAAGTAACGTAAAGCAAAGAGAATTTTACATATATGTATACTTTATGTATCCTGCTTTCATACACAGACATAAAGCGGCATAAACGTAAGTCGAAACATACGAATAAACAGTAAAAAAGAATGAACCTTGAGCTTGCAGAGTATAGGACTTTAATTGGTGGTAATATGAATCCGCGTAATATAAACCGCCATCAGTCTCACGCCAGGAGGGTGCGAGAAAGAGCGATAAATATAGAAGGATCGATGTACAGGAAGAAATGAGAATTAAAATAAACGACATGAATATACAAAGAGAAAAAAAAACAAATATATTACAGTTTGGGTCTGAAGACTTGGCAGGATCGATGTTTCCACCTTTAATAACGTACGACCCGATCCTTCTTAAAACTTCGCTCTCCTCCTACTAACATTTCTCTTCTCTCTTATTTTCATACACACACATACACACATAGTGTAGCCATCGATTTTGGCCGCCACACTGATTACGGTTGATGAAGGAGCATAGGCAAAGTCAAAGTTCCTGAAAACACACACACACAGCTTCCCTTTTCTCCATCAGTTCCTGCGACACCCTCTGAAAAAAAAATCACACCCTCCACCGATCGACAAAGATAAATACGAGAGATGAGAAAAGCCACGAGAGAAAGAGAGAGGGTGACATTATTCGCTGGTGATTCCCAGAGTTTTCTTTTTGCGACCCCAACGTCGGGAGGGTTGAAAAGCCACCCTCTCTCTCTCTCATTTTCTCTCAATTCTTGGCTCTAATGTATTCACAAATCTTCGGTCTCTAACGCCAGGGAGAAAACGTTATCATTCTTCTCAGACACGCGAGAGCCAGCAAGAGAGAGCATCGCGGAATTTGTCTTCAGCAAGTTTCCGGTCTCCCTTTGTGTACCACATGCACAGTATTCGTTTGATTTCATTCATACAGGAATGTGTGTAGAGAGCGTTAAAAATATAAAGATGGAGACACTTGAAAACCATTATTCCTCTCTTTTTTGAATCTTTCTCGCCTCCTCGCTTTGTATACTTTCATTCCTTTCATTCCTGTATCAGTATTAGCGCAAACTTACAAATATATATCTATATATTTGAAATAGGTTCATCGTTGAAGCTTTTCTGCGCTTCTGCACGCGAGGGCGGAATTCATTTCGCGGACCGACGCACTCATCTTCTATTTATACATATATATGTGGCTAGGAATAGCATTATAGAAAGGTAGAACGAGTCGATCCTTCGATTGCTTCGATTATCCCTTCCTCTTTTATCCACCGACGCTGTACAGCCCCACGTACGTGCTTAAAGTCTTCGAGACACTTTTTTTTCCCCATTTTTGCATAAATTGAATGGTAATTTTGAATTTACGAAAGTATCAGTTGGAAACAAAGAGACTTTTACTTTTTAACTTTATGATTGTTCGCCATTATTTTTTTATTATTTTTTTTTCCACATCACAATCATTTTAGAATTCTCTTTGTTGTTGAATGTTACGTCATTTTAACACGAATATCCATATTCACTTCTTAACATTGACATTTATTTGGATGTATGTTTACTTCTATGAAAATTGATGAATAAGAAGAGATGAGGAACGGAAAAGCGAAAAATCTAAGTCCATTATTGGATTCTGAGCATTCATGAAGTTATTAAATTTTGAAGTCAGACACAAACGGACAAAAATATATCTATTTAACTTCATTTGGCAGAGAATTCATACCTTGAAGTCTTGTCGATCCGTCGAGAAATACAAAAATTTATTCAAAATGTATAATACATTCGAACGTAATCTGTTTTAATTTGACAGCCGTACGCTGAACTGAGTAGCAACGAAATTTTTCCAAAGCTCAAGATTTCGGTCGATCGATCATTATGCACAATAAGTCTAATGCGATCGCGCTTGATGCTAAGGTGACGTTTTTAATTTGTGGAAAAAGACGATGGAGTAGATTGCAATGTGGAATAAAAATTAATTCGTTTAATAATGGAATGCAATATTCAATTTTTTGGACTAAAGTGTCGATTGATTTATTGTTTAACGATTTACCATGAGAGATTTTATGTTGGAAAAAATGGTAATCAACCCCTTAGAGAAATGACGGATTAAGAGGGGGCGAAAAAAATTGGAAAATGAGCTCTACAGATTGGAGCGATGTTTTTCTCGATCCAGTGGGGGTCAACCCTTGCAGACGTGTCACCCATATTGCCTTGGAACGTTGAGAAAGAAAATATATGAAAAAAAAAAACGTCGAGGATTCGTGACCATAAATTTTAAATTACCCAGAGGTCGATCGAATGGGGTTCGATCCAGCGGGACTAATTCACGCTATTCTTTGAACCCCTTTTCCCAACCGGGCAAAGCTTTTTCTGTACTCTAGATACAGCATACGTGTATCTATAAGTCGAAGAACGACGCCACGACCCCCAACCCCAATTTCGATATTTTATTCCGATCGCGAAGAACCCCCCGACCCATCATTTCGTGCATTACTCGCTCGTAAATAAGAATCGAATCCCTGATAAACTGGAACACACCCCCTATAACGTAAGACCCCCCAAAAAAGAGTGAAATCCTTCGGATTCGGGCTTCCCTTGGGGGTGGAAAAAAGGGGTGACAATTTTGGAACAGCCGGCCGGATTAATTGTAAGACACTTTTTTTTTAATACCTACAACGAATTTAACCACAAAAAATATAGTCTCCTAAAAATATCGTCGTAATATGACTGAATGCAGAAGACTGCAATGAAATTTATTCATCTCCAACGAAATCGTTGAAAATTGTGTAATTAAACGAACTAAGAAAAACGCTGAAGAAACATCCTCCAAATTCTGAAGTCTCAATTTGATTGATGCTCGTATGTATCAATCAAACTCGTAAAGATTGATTGATACATTTCGGATTCCTGTCTATATCAGCAATACATTTATACTCCATTTTTTTTTTACTGGATCGCGTTTTCGTTCGTTACTGATACAAAGTCTACAAAGTGCCATATTGGTAAAAAAAAAAAAAAACAGAAAAAAGAGAGAGCGTGGAGTAAGCTTTTGGGGGATCGAGGTAACCCAGGATTCGCGTTTGATTTTTGGTTTGCATTGGTGCCCGCTGGACCGAAAAAACCTTTAGAGAGTTTTTCCGCTTGGAAAAGCTTTTCCTCTGCTTAGTATAGAAATATATATGTATAGATATTTCTACGAAGCCTGATTCTGTACCCACACACATTCCATATCTTTTCTCTTGATCCCCTAGTCCCAACCCCCCTCCCCCTCGACAGCACGATCCATACTCTTTCATTTGGTGATTGCTGTTTTAAATAATTGGCCTTCTCTATCAGCCACTCGAAATACTGGAATTTCCATCGTGAAACTCTCGTTTGTGTATCGTAAAAAAAAAAAAAAACATATTGGCTGGCACGTTTTTTATTTATTCATTTCAACCCCTACGAATAAAGTTCGGACAGACGTATATCTTGTTGAACTGATATTTTTTGATAATTAATCGAACTTCGAAGTGAAGCTCAAGTGATATTAAAAAAAATATTTTGGCACACTCTATACGTTACTTCATTTATTTGTCCATATTTATTATATACACACGTTAAAAAATTGATAAAGGTAATATATACATAAGCTGATATGATAATGTTCCGCTCTCTGGCTTGGGTATTAAAAGCTCCGTGACCCGAATGGTCCGCCCACGAGCTAGACTCGCTTTCGGAACGAGAAAAATCATATGCATTTATATACAAACATAAATACACATACGGATTTGCTACATGCGGAATAAAACGAGGGCGCACATTACAATACGAAATGCTTTGATAAAACCCTGCCAGACTCGAAGCCAACCGATCATTTTGTACAAAAATAGTCGATGTCATTCGCCACACACGCGCTATTTTGTTAGCTTTTATAAATAAATATATATATAAAAAAATAAATATAAAACCGTTCTCGTCCATGTACACGTGTGGGTTCATGTAAAACATACGTGAAGCACGATAGCCGACACTTCCGAGACTCACGCATCGCTGCTCGTGATTTACGAGATCAGCCAACGTCCAGTTTTCCACGTGTACGCTTCTTTATACATCTCTGTATACTTTTATCCCTTTTTTTTTAATGCTCCCCTGTCGCGAGGGGGTTGCGAGACTGGAACTCGCCCACTCCACACTTCTCCCACATTTTTCCCTTCTTGTTCCATTATTTTATGTATATTTCTCTCGATGTGCGTAAATCGTTCCGGTCCAACATTAAACAAAAATATCGAGAATACTTCGAAAATCCTCTGTACCAGTTACGATACAATAATCTTCTTTCAAACAAATGCCAAACATTAATTGTCAGTAATTTCAAATCAAATTATATCAATGATCCAAAAGTTTATAGAAATTATTATTTTTTTTGCCTTTTCCAATTTAAAAGTTTACTTTTCCAGTTTAAAATTATTTAACTTTTGGGTTAGACTGTTCGATTTATAAAATTTCGATCTTCCGCTCGATTGGAAATGATCGTGGAGACAAAAAATCAAGAATGGCGCCATGTCATCGAGACTAACAGCGAAAGGAGATTCTCGATGTAAAATAGATACGAAAATGGCATGAATCGAGGAGAGTTTTGCTGAGGATTTAAATACTCGAGAAATCGTGAACTGGAGCTGTAACTTGGATTTATATTATCCATGGATCTGGGCGAGAAAGAAAGAGAAAGAGAAACCGAAAAGTTTCCGATAGGAACAGAGAAAGAAAATGAGAGAATAATTTATTATTATCATTATTGTTATTATAAAAATAAAACCAAAGATTTGCAATAGGGCACATATCGCTAACGTATGCTGGACACAAAGTACAGTCCAGTTCAAACTCAATTATACAAAAAATTCGAAAATCGAAAAAATTCAAAAGATCGACAAAAGTTGTGACTGCATCGAAAGGACAATTTCTCCTACGAAAAATAATCAATTTAGCTGGAAACAAATCGTGTGACCACGGAAAAAAAATTATCATGTTGTATTAACGTGCTTCATAAATTATTGGGAGCCTAGAAATAATGCAGTTCGATTAATTGTTTGACAAGACTGTACAAACGGAGCTACATCAAAACTGGAACGATTTGCAATATATAGACTGCCAAGTCAATTCGTCGGATAGATATACAGATGAAAATAGTTGAACACGATCCTCGTAGTAAAAGGTTCAGCCTCGAGGATCACGAGAAAGTTCACGTAACGGAATATCAAAAAGAAATGCTTAAAGAAAAAATCGTTTCTTTCGACATTATCACACATAGAAGGTTTTCAAGTTTTTTTTACACGGATATTTTTGAGTACAAATATCTGCCCAGACATTTTAAAGTCTTAATTATGATGAAATGAATATCTTTGGCAAGAGCAACAACAGAATTCGGTTTACAACGAGG
This sequence comes from Campoletis sonorensis, assembly GCA_013761285.1. NCBI lineage: Eukaryota > Metazoa > Arthropoda > Insecta > Hymenoptera > Ichneumonidae > Campoletis > Campoletis sonorensis. The sequence goes on along the minus strand of JACEOJ010005774.1, from coordinate 143,178 downwards.
ACGGACGCATATGCCAAGGTTTATTTTTTAACGATCTTTAAAGAAACGCGAGATATATTATATTTCTCAGAAATGGGGTTCATCCCCGTGCGCCCCCATCGCAAAAACGAGGGGAAAACAGAAAAAGGAAGAAAAAAGACCGTGATTAAGGGACAGAGAAAATGCATAAAATGTTGTCCTTGAAAATCGATCGAACGCAAGTTTCAAAAGAAAAAGTCCACCCTCTCATTGTTTTCGACGCCCCACGAAGCTCGTCCATCATTTCATATTATTTCATGAGAAGAAAATCCAAAAATGACACATTTTTCAACTGACATAAAAAACGCTGAATAAAAGCAGTTTTGGACCATGAAACAAATACGATTCGAGGCACCTTCTCGATTTTTGAATCCTCACTGAGTGCATCGGAGATGTTTGGAGTGAAAAACTCTCAAACGATACCAGTTCATGGAATCTCATCCCTTAAACGTGTTGAATATTAGAAAGAACATTACCAGCAAATAGGAGAAAAATTATGAGAAAAAGAGATTAAGAGTTGGGTCAGAAAACATTTTCGGAGCCTCTTTGAATCCATGGTGGGCGAGAGGTAAAAAATCCACAGCGTAAAAACACAGACACATGTGTACACCTTCAACTGAAGTCTATAGAATGAGGAAGAAAGAGAGCAAGAAGAAGAAAGAGAGAGAGAGAGAGAGAGAGAGAAAGATTTTAAGAAACGAAAGAAAGGTTTTATCTGCTTGGGCCACAGCAGGGCCACATAGTTATTTATCGCTTTCCGTTGTAGCTGTGGCGTCGGTTACTGGCCAATCAGAAGTCAGGTATTCTCAATACATGTATACATAGAAATAAATGTATATATATATAAAATATATATCGATATACGTATATATATAAATAGTGGAAGAAGTCTCTGCATTCGCGCATACATTATCATCGTGTGGTATGGTATATATACCTTTCGCGAGACCGTAGGGACCCAAAGTCCCCTCCGACGTCAGCAAAAGCCGCGAGGCGATGCTAAAAGCGAAGGCGAGGCAACCACCAGAAGGAGCAAAAGACGCGAGATAGCAAGGAAAAAGAAAGAAGAGGGAGAAGGAGAGAGAAAATCTTGGTCCCCCACGGCCATTGTCTTTCTACCGTTGTAAATCACATTTTATTCCCTCGCTTACGTTCTTATTTTATTTATTTGCTGGAGAAACGTATCGCTACCGTACTCTCTGCTTCTCCACCTCCTTCTTTACCTTTATACCTTCATATATATACATATCAAAATATATATATATAGATATTTATGTATGAATCTATGTGTACACCAGAGTACACCTTTATATCGATGAACTGACGCCCAAAAGACCACGAGAATATTTCTGACGATTTATACTTACACCCTTTTTAATTTGAGCGCGGTACGTTACATCAGCTATTTTTTTTCCTTCATTTTAAGACGATTGAACAGGGTCTCGTGCTTTTTTTCCATTTTACTCCGTTTTGTGCCGATAAACACTCAAATTCTTCGATCCTTTTGCTCCTTTCGGATATACGGAGTTAACGTATTCAACTAAAGCTTTTTTTTTCTTGCGGTTTTCAAAATATTTCATTCAAAGAAAAACCAAAAAAGATCAGAGATTATTTGTTTTTTTTTTTGGGTAATTATTTTTAATTATATCACTGTTTCGAATTATTATTCGGTTTAGGTTGTTAAAAATTCACTTTTTAACCTCGTCCGCCACTTTTAAAGTAATGTTAGGAAGTGATTTGTGATAATAATAATTGTGGAAATGTGAACTGTGTATTTAGTATGGAATTTTGTATTTCAGTAGAGCTTTCATCGTATTTTTGATTTGCTGTGAAATTTGTGCTGATGCTTCGTTTTTATTGTTAATGAAAATAGGATTAATTATAGTTGCGTGAAAGTGAATTCTACAAATTGTCGTTGGAGGCATCGAGTCAGAGGCGAGGAGGAGTTTGGCCTGATTGTCTCTTCATTGATGAATAGCAATGAATAAAAAGAAACAATAAAAGAGAGAGAAAGATTGTTATGGTCCAAGAAAGATTAAAAATGAAAAATTTGATCGATTTGAAAGCGTAATTTTGTTGCGTGTAGAAGTTTTGATAAGATGCACTTTGAATTTTGGCCTTTTTCGAAATTCGTAGAGTTCCTTGTAACGTCGTATTGTTGCAACGTATGTCCACCCACGTAACGTAATGGTTTTGCATTTTGTAGTTGTCCGATGCTGGCATAATGATTTTAAACGCTTTTTTTCTCGTTAGTATTTCGTACGAAATATTTTGCAAGAATAATTAAACAAAAAAGCAGTTAAAAAAAAAAAAATCTTTTTTCTACATAATATGAATGCATTTTTGCATCTGTTATCATTCGGACGGCAATTAAAACACACAAAATGCTTTCGATAGTTTCAGCGGTGCAAGTAGACCATGCAGGCCAGGCTCTCTCCCAGCCTCAGTCCCGTCCTGGCCACCAACAGGTCAGTAACAACGAGAGATTCACTTTTTTTCACGTACGAGCCTCGCCATTAAACCATGCTAAATATATTTTAGTTTTTACGATATTAAAAGACAAACTGAATTAAACAAAATCCACTTTTTTTGTACCTTGAATTACGAATGACAACAAAGTACAATTGTCCAAAATTCGAACCTTTTGGGCAAGGTTTGATCGCAAGGGCTCGAATTATTTATCGATCAATACATTCGTACATTCATAATTTTTGTAGATTGTAATTTTTAAGATCGTAGGTCTCTAAAGAAACTAACAAAATTCAGGAGTTTGTGAAAAGAATGAAGAATTTCATCCGTTTGATTTTAAAGACATTTTTCGTAGGGTAGTTGTTAATCAAAACTAATAAAAAAGGAACATTAAATTTCAACTTTTAATATTCGAGATCAGATTCGTATAATCAACGACAAACACACAAAAAAAGAAATTCGTTGAATGGCGATCCTGCGGGTGTAAAAAGATGGAAATTAGTGACACCTGCTGGCTCTCGTGTCTTTTTTGGGAGAAGGGAGTGTCGTTTATACTAAATCGTGAGAGGGAGATGAAAATAATTGCACGTACGAATTCATTATCTTGCGCGTGGCGAGGACCTGTGCTTTTTTTTTATACTATAGTTCATTTCGTTGCTCATGAATTCGACACGACGACTAGTCACCGAATCGTAATTACTGCTCTATGTGTTTTTTTCTTGTGGGTACGACAATTTTTTTTTGTCATACACCATGCGTATCAACCTGACGCACAGGGGTGCGTTCGTTACTGCAAATTCAACCCTCTTGGGACTCGAGTGAGGAAACAAATGGTGACGAGAAGTGGAACAAGAAGAAAAATTACCATGAGAGAAAGAGAAAGAGAGAGTGTTTAAAATGTGCTGATTCGTTTTCACGGTCCCAAGATCACGTGGACATAATATACATATGCATACAATTATAACGACACACCCATGAAAATACCCCTCTACCCTCGTGGGGGTTGAAACTTTTTTCATCCTGTTTTTTTTTTGTTCCAAGGGACTTTTTACCCTATGGAAAATTAGCCAAACCTCAAATTAGCCGAGTTGGCACACGACTTACCCTCGAGACTTGTTTCCTACTCATCTCGTAACTCGATGCCAAAAAGGCGACGAGTTTGTTTTCATACTAACAATTCTTTCTGTGAGATTCGTACGACTGACGGGTTTTTTCTTTAGTTTTTTTGTTTCTTTTCTTTCTTACCATCTGAGAACACCAGCAAACACCCCAGGATGCAAATTAGACACAGTCAGCAATCAGCAAAGATTTTCACCCTAATTCCAAAGGTCGAGATTCTACAAAAGAAATTCGAAAGAAAAAAATAGCCACCGAACTGTTGTTGCGATCATCAAATAGTGAATTTCATTGGCAAACATTTTTCTCTGAGATTCATTTAAAAAAATTCAAACTTTTGAATCTTTGTATCAAAAGAATTCAATGTATTGAAAGAGTTGAAGTTATTTGGTAAATTTCGTAATCGGTTACCTTCTGAGGGTGTCTAAAAATGAGGCTCATGGTAAATCTTCGGGGTGTCACCCCGACCCATGACACTGTGACCCCGAACCAGAAACGAAAAAATAAAGGAGAAGATAAAAGGGATAATGTATAACGAGTGAAGCGTGCACGTTGGCTATCGTTGTCATGCAAATGACTTGGGCGAAAACGAAAGAGATGGAAGAAACTTCTCATTGTATTCTTTATATCGTAGATGTATATACGTATGAACGTTTTCTATGATAATATAACATGAATATTACGCGCCTCGCTTCCTCCAAACATAAAACATTTTTTTAAACCCACTGATGTCAAGCTCTTTATCCTCATTTTTAATCTCTTTATCATCAACTTTGCAAATCGAGTTTATATTCCATCTTTTTCATGGAAACAAAATACAGAATTCACTCCGAGACTGACTGAAACAAAATATCAAGATTTTGAAGAAAAAAATGACAAAACCAATTATTGGTCCCTGCAGTAAAGAAAAACCAGAAATTTAGACTTCTTTGGATGAAATCGAAGAATTTTTAATATTTATCGTTGAGCTACGAATGACGGATGCACTGTCAATAATTATTGACTGTTTCTAGATAATAAAAACAGTGAAACGTGAGTGCAGATCTTCATGAAGTGCAGACTAACTCTGGTAAAAATTTCGGCTCATTTGTAACTGGCAGAAAGAAGTCTCGAGTTGAAAATGTTTTTCGAACTGTCAAAGCAACCATAACCGATTAAAAATCATGATTACGAATAATCACATGGTTCCAAATTTTACTGTCAATATTTTTAACATTCAGACACCCTCTTTTTTATTGTTGCTATAAATTATCCGACATTTTTTTTAAGATTTCATATTGAAATCTGTAAACAGTCTCCGTGAAGTATCGTATAAATCAGACGATTTTCAAAATTACATTCAAAGATATAATTTTTTTTATCAACGCCTGTAACTATTGCAAATGTTCGTAGAGGTGTTATTATCGTTTGATCAAGGTTGTTGAATAATATTCGCAGGATTGAATTCACCGCATGATTTGATAAAGAAAGCAGAAGCAAAAGAATTTTGACAGGACTTGTGGGGTAGAACCAGCCCTTAAACTCGGTCGTTTTTTCTTCTTCCACCCTTTTCAATTTATTAATGTTCTCGTGCTACACAATATTAGTTGTCTCACCGCAATGGGACGTCAATCTGGTGGACGATCGGTAGAAAATAAAAAGGTGAAATAAACGTTACGAGCGTGAGATGAAAAATGTCTGAGGATTTAGTCTCTTATCGACTAAACAAAGTGTCACGGAGCAAAAGTGACGAGTTCAGGTCGCGTGGCGCGTGAAAACTATCGCGTATGCGAAAGACAAATCCCGTCCATATTGATAAACGAAATTTCGTATTCTCGCATTTCTTCCCCTGGCAGACTCTCCTTTTTAGTTTCTTTGGTTTTATTATTATTATCATTATTATTATTATTATTATTATTATTTTATTTTATTTTTTATTCGGCCTGTTTTCGCTCGTAGCCGAGAGGAGAAAGCAATAAAGTTTATTAGATCGACTGTCTAGCGATCGTTTTTCGCGTTCCGTCGCGAAGACTCGGTTATTTATACATTTGCAATGGGAACGGGAAATGCTATTTATTTCACGCTATCACGATTTCTCGGTTATTTCTCGTATGTATGACGTAAGCGATCCTTCCATCGGCGGTTCTATTACTCTATTTCTTTTCCTTTTACTCGTATCACTCGAGATCGAGTTACACCAAGAAATTGACAGGAAAATAAAAAAATCACGACATTATCTCGTCCCTTTATTTATCTCACAAGTATTACTTTTTATTTATTTTAAAGTAGAGCAATATTTTGTTGTCAAAATAATTGATTTAGATACGAGATCAATTGCATTCATTGAAAATCATTCAATTCAATATGAAACTGATTAAATCGATTGTCATTTTAATTTTAAATACAAAAATTATACATTTTTTGATATCTTATCGATTCAGTAAGGCTGCAATAGTCTCACAAGCCTTTGATGATTTCACTTGAAGTCTCCAATGCCTTTGACGAATTCAGTTTGATGAAAAGAAAGAACGATGCAGAAAAAAAATGAAATAAAGTTCATCATCAAAGCGGTGAAAATGGTGAATGGAGGAAAACGTATAATCAAACAAAACTCACTTTTTTCGTTGATAGTTGTCGACGTATACATACATAACTATCGTCATCATTTTCAACCCCCGAGGTCATGCATATATTTAATGCTGTCTCTTGTACTTTTTACCTGCCATTCCAACCCCTCGCCCCTTAAATATTTTTCCACGTGAATGATCACACACTGACCTCTCTTTATTCCTCCGTATGTCTCCGACGTTGTGTCTCGCCACCTCGACCACAGAATGTTTTTTCAGTCCCTCGAGACTACTCAAAGAAAAGATACTTGTTCGCATCATTAATTATTCGTCTTTTAAATAATTTTTTTTAGAAAAATTAAGGATTTTCTTCGGACCTATTTTGAAATTCTGTTCGTTTAATAATTTAGTCCCAAAATCTCCAGTCTAACAATATTGAAAATCATTTTTTTCGGCATCATTTATTGTGTAGTTGATTATTAGTTTGAATTATTGTGAATCTGAGGATGAGGAGAAAACTCGAGAAACTAAGAAAAAGATCATTTTTGGAAAGTAATTGACGGGAAAAACGTGTTTTCATAACTATTTCTACTTGTTGTAAATTATTTTGAGATCTCAGCGTTGGTTTATTGTTGAAACTATCGGTGAATAAATCCGCCACAATGTCTATACTCGATCAAAGTTCTCGATGAAAAAAAATGTACCTCCTCGTGCATAGCTGGGGGGGGATTGGGAATGAAAGAAGCAGGGAATAGAAGAAAAAAACAGTCATTTCTAAAACGCGATGAGAATGATTCGAAACTCCGTACGATCGATGCATCAAACTTTCTCTTACTTCAAAACCGTTTTTTTCCGATTCGCTATACAATGACAGACAGAATAAAAGTAAGCGCATCAGTGGCAGAAAATAAGGAGGGGCGGGAAAGGAAGACAGAGAAATGGGAAACAAAAGAGAGAATAAGAGATAAAATGAGCAGCGGGATCTTTGTTTGCGGATACGGTAGAGTAGTTAAGAATTTACGAGAATGAAGGAAAAAAAATGAAAGGGTGAGATCGTGCAAGGGCGACAGCGAAAAAAATAAGGGTCGTGAATAAAAGCTTTTCTCATATACGAGCTGAGGGGTTGATCGCACATTCACGGACATTAGAAATAGTGGAGAAAAGAGGCTGAAACACACGTTTATGCATGGACATCGATACGTAATATTATTCTCTATTTTATCGTACGTCACGTCATTCTATAAGCATTCAATGGTTGTTGAAACTTTGCTAAAGCGTCATCGTGAGGTAAATGATAGTCAGGGGACTTGTCATCGACCTGTAATCAGTCGCAAGAGTGCATCGAGCTCATCGTCAATTCTCCACGTTCACCATATCACCTGAAGTTCCGGTTGCCAAGGGAGAAAAAGCAAAAAAGTACAAAAACGAATGTGGAGGGTATGAAAAAAAAAAAAAAAAAGAAATAGAAATTTCCAAAGGGCAATATTGTAAGCGAAAAAGAGAATAATAGATGGAGAGTGCCCAGCCATAACACTCGTAATATACCAGGACAGAAAAAAAGCCACCCCCTGCCCCCCAGAGTTTTGTCTAGCATTAAAAAAAAAATAATCCACCCTCCAGATCGAAAGACAAAAAACGAAGGGTATAAATGGAAGAATCCCACGTAGGAGTATATCGTGACCCCCTACATTTTGGAATTTCGTTACCCTGTGCGTTATTTTTTCACCCCCCCTGTCTGCAGCAGCTCCCATCAAAAAATCTCGCACCCTTCGAAACTCTCTCTCTCTCTCTCTTTCTCTACTGTTTGGAGGCTGCAGTTATTAACGAAAGAAAGAGAAGACACGAAAAGAAAAACACATTAATACCATCCTGGCCATAAATATTAAAAAACTACCCTCATTTTATGCCCCCTCCCTTTCCCTCTGTACTTCAAATATATGGATCCATATATTTGAGCCCTTGGCTAGCTTCGCTGCTCACCTCGATGATGAAGCGAGAAAAAACAGATTACCTAAATTCACCTCCCCCTAATTTTTTGTACAATTGCACAAACACACGTCATCAAGATCTATATTTAAGGGTGGGAATGAGCTTGGAAAGATTCAGCATGCGTCTTTAGAGAGCAACAACGATTCTCGTTCTCACGCGAACAAGAGTCAAGCACGAACCAACACCTCTGTAACTGTTGTTACTTTTTTTTCTCTCGTTTACTCTTTTGTCACAAACACGTGTATTCAATGTTTAGCAGAAAAATACGAGGCAAAAATATGCGAAGCAACATCACGCTTTTTCGTGACACGATCAAGTTTACGGAACCCTTCAATTTTTCGTAATTAACACGCCATGATCATCTATAAATGAGAATTTAAAAAAAGTCTCAATACAAAATTATTTATGAATATTATGTTCAATAAAAATGTAAAATAAAATGATTTCTATTTCTAATCTCGAAATTAATTGTCGAAAAGTAGTAATTAATTAGCGCGAATGTGAGTGATTAATTAATCGATTAATTGATGAATTTTTCCTCTGAATTTATTCATTCTTTATAAAAATTGTAACGAAACGGGCTTTGCGAAGAAGACAAAACAGAAAAAGATGATAAATGAAGGAGATAAACAGAAGATTGTGAAACAAGAAATCACAAAGATACGATAAAAGCAAAAGAATAAAAAGAGCGGAGGGAAGAGAGAAAATTACAGAAAATTCGGAACGTTACGAGCAATAAAGCCAGGAAAAATCATATATGCATGAAGGATGAATAAGCCAGAGAGATAGGAATGAAAAAGCGAAATTGGCTGCTACACTCAATTGGCTTACTCTCTCCGAGGGAATCGCGAGAATTGAATCTATTACTTTTCTCTTCTTTCTCTCTCTCTCTCTCTCTCTTTCCCTTTCTTCTTCCCTTAGCAAAACTGAGCCAACGCGATATTTTCGCGGAAAGTTTATTTTCTTTTTCTTCGTATTCTCTTTGGTAAGAAGAATATGCGATGGGCGAACCACTTTTCTATGGCAATCTCAATGTTAATTACCGAAATAACGGGCCAGGCTGAAGGGCGGGGAATGAGAGAAAAGTCTGTATCGCGTGTGTATGGAAGAGGCGAAGGGTGGAAAATCGTGTTGGCTTGGAAAAGATGTGTTCATTCTGCGGGTTCGCGGATGCTTTTTCTCGCTCGGTTTTTTCCTCTTCGGATATAGAGGAGTCATAAACGTGATTTATATAAGCCGTTAGATAGTTGAATCTCAGTATTCCATGGCGCGCTTTCGCTCCGTTAATATCTTCATTACTAAATCATCCCCTATATGTACGAGGCGCGATATGGCCGCAGACTCATGGACTACGAATCTTAGCAGACGCTTTTTACAATATATATACAAATATATAAATATATGTGTACATATACTTTCATTTATTTTTTCTCTCATGCGTTTTACTCTATTCTCTGGCCCTCTTTCTTTTTAACCACGCCATCATAGAAATTTATACACACGCACTCGTTTCTCTTTTTCCCTTTCGAACCAATATATACGCCATTCTTATCCCTGAAGATCTCGTAGCACATTTAACCACGTAATTCGCGTAAATATCATTTTTGTAAGACCTATTTTTCAAACGTCACAATATTTTATTGCACTGAAAATACAATAGAGAAGCTTCCATGGGTCCGTGACCGGACTCTGAGCAAATCATTCGTTTCAATATATTTTTGTTTTATTTTGTACTCAATTAACGTGAAAAAAAAATTCGTCAAATCATGGATGAAGCAGTTTTTATAATGTTCAAATAAATAATATCTCGTAAATCGTAAGATCGATTAATTCCAAAGAAAGTTAAATAAATTGCTTACTTTTCAACCCTTGTCGTCCGACCTCACAATTCTCGTTTAACTGATGTGCAAAATAAAACGAAGGAACGACGTAAAAATATGTATAAAGTCCAACAAATACGTACAGGGGAACTCAATATTTATTCGTACTCGCGGTTAATTCACGTGTGCATCGAGAATTCCGTGCGGGTTCTTTCGCTGCTGTCGCTCGTTCATCGTCTTTCGTGCATATATCGTGCATTCAAACGCACACATATACAAATATATAAATCCGCATATATAAATACAGTTGTATAAATATATGGCGGTGGAATTCAACGAGAGCGGGAGATGTTGGCGAATGTCAAAAGGCCGCGCGAGGCGAGGATGCAGAAGGGAGCTCGCGATGTGATTTGCAAATGTGTTTTACCGTACGAGGAATTAAACGTGTACGACCTTAAATTAAACCGTTCTCATCGTTCTCCATTCGTTGGTACAGAAAAAAAAACGAGAAAAAAAGAAAAAAATTAACAGAAAAGAGAGAGAGAGAGAGAGAAGGTGGAGGGGGCATATAAAAGAATCTGACAACGATACACGCGATAATTCACGTCGTTTCTCTCGCTCCCTGTGGCCCGGGAGGGCTCGTTGACGCGTTGTTATCCCGTACGCATAATAATTTGCTAAAAAAATCGTGTTTACATCTTTACATATATATTTTTTATAGATATATCTATAGAAATATATGGATAAGAACGTGGGAGGTGAGGATCGAAGAGTGTGCATGAGGAATTATTATGCAGAGAGCGAAATGAAAAAGCAAAAAGAAAAGAAAATGCGAAAGGCGTTGTTTTATTTTTCGTTTTTTTATTTATTTTTATTTTTTCGCATCACAAAGTTAAGAGAAGAAAAACGTGCCGAATGCAACGACGATCCGAAGAATTAATCATAATGCAACGGTCACCATACGGTCTTCTATTGTATATTTATAGCGACAATTGGTAGAAACGGAATGAAAGGACAATGATAGAAGGCGAAGGAATCGGGAGTGAGGGCACACACGATCGAACGATTTGGTACAGGTGGCACCTTCATGCGGATCATGTATTCGTTTTCATATACATATAGATATAGAATTGCACACAAATAAAATGAACAAAGAAAAAACACGTTAAAGAGAGAAGGAGAAAGATCGAGAGGACTAAACTCAAACGTTGGGAATAAAATGTAAATTTGACGATTTAACATTCGTCACGAGGACCCGGCCGCGCCCGTTCACTCAGCACCGGTTTATATCTGGCGACAACCGATTTTTTTTACTCACTCTCCCTCTTTCTCTCTCTCTTTTGCTTCTTCTCATTCTTTGCCTCTTCAAAATTTAGGCCCACGTGCACGAAGAAGAATTCGACCCTGGGGTCAAAAGACTCCATGAATAATTACCAAAGACAGTGCCAAAAAAATTCATTGCAACTCTAATGATCGATTTATCAAATTATTGTACATAGTTTTTTTTGCTTATTAACGAAAACTAATCAGGTCTTCAATTATTGATTTGAGAGTTTTTTAATATTTAAGACGATGATTTGGAAGTTATTTATTAATTGATTAATTAATTAGCATGACCCTTACGGAGTTATCTGAAATTTTTCGACATAATGGCTCCAATAAATAAGTTTCGTATCGAAGTAACAGAAAGAATCGAATGAATATTTGAGAATTGCTTCTTGAAATATTGAATAAATATTGAAATATTGAAGTGTCAAGATTCAAAGGAATTAGGAGACAGGATGATAAAAAAATTCAACAAAATATCAAAAAATGTTCATTTGGTGACGATGCTTAATCTGTGTGTACCCAAATGATCGTGTGTGCGTGTGAACTGCACAGTCAAGAACTTCTGATAAAAGACAACTATCTGGATTATCCGAAATCATGCGGTACAGCTGTTTCCACTGATTGTGAGCATCAACATTTAAGAATGTCGATCTCGATTCAACTCCTTAAAGACACTTCAAACGTCAGCTTTAGTTAACGAATTGAGTGAAAAAAGGATTTTAAATGTGATCAATTGTAATAGGGTCAATGAGAACCTTGGGTTCGATTAATTAGTTCCAACCTTGTTCGGGAAGCGGACCGTACGTTTTTTCGTGTAAAAAAAGGTAATGAAGGTAAAAAAAGCAGAATATGGAGGGCTGAGAGATAAAAAGTAAAAAGGAAGAGAGTGTTAAAAGAGGTTGGAGTAACAAGAAACGAGGGTGTAATTAATTAACAGGCCGTTTCGCATTCAATTATGTAAGCGGGGGTGTAAACGAGTTGAATTCAGCCATCACAGCCCCTCGTCGTGTAAAGTAAAAGCTGCGTATTAAGCGAGAAAAGCAGAGATATCGTGGTTGTGGTGAACGGAGAGTCAACCTGTTGCTTGAATCGAGAGGAAGAGAAAGAGGAGAAAATATATATGTATAAAGGCATGTTTCCGGGGGTTTGGCTAAAGTACGACGAGGGTCGAAGGGCCGGAAGTTGAAGAGGAATAGAGAAAGTGCGAGAGTCCGCTCGGATGATGCTGCGCGAGCTGGCAATTAAGCCATCAACCCCTTAATGAATGAAGTCTCTCTCTCTCTCTCTCTCTTTGGTGGTGATGGAAATGGAAGCCGAAAGCACAAGGGGAGGTTTCCTCGTACTCCAACAACCCCCATTAGCTAACTAACCCCCGAGTTATTTGCATGTCTCGGTATTCACGAATAAGAGATGGTTTGGAGAGTGGGAGCGGCGTTATTCGACCGAGACAATTATGAGACTATACTGCCAGGTGCTTAAAGGCTTAAAGCAGAGAAACCCTTAAAGAACAGACCACGGCATTCCAAATACTCTACAACCCTCTGGCCCAACTCTATCTCGATTATCTTCATTGAGCTACATTGATTGCTTATGTTCTAAAAATTATATCCACCTTTTTCCTCATCAAGACATTTCGTCAGAAAAAAAAAAACAAGAACACGCATAATTAATTCATTTGATTAAAATCAACCGATCACGGAATCTACTTCAGTTTCTAATTGAATTAAAACTCATTTCTTCAAAAACAAACCCCAGGGAAGATTTCAACGAATAAATATTAACGAATTTTTCCAATTTTCCGTATAATAAAATACATTTTACTCGAAGTGCAAAACAGCTAGACTCGCCCACAGAGAAATTGTGAAATAATATATTCTATTCATATAACCACGCACCTTTGAAAAATGATCGATATCTCTGAAAGTACATACGAGTAACAGGTATAAAACATATGTGGACAGGTATAAGACAATAATAGATTTACTGGCACATTCAGACTTATTAAATTCAAACCGATCGATCGGAGTTACGTGTATAGGTAGATCTTGATATTTGAAATACGTGAACGCATATATTGTAGAAATATATATACAAATATGAACAAATGACTATAGGCTCGATGCATTATTACGCGATTATTCGCGAACCACAGTACATTACAATGACAAATATATAAGTATACGTGCACGTATTATATAAATATGTATATGCTTTGGAGTATAAAAACAGTGCTGACGAATTAAGGGGGACAAGAAGCGAGAGTGAAACGACAACGAGAAGGGACGTACGTGTATAACGACAGGAATAATGTATAGGTGACGGGCCGTTTCCGGTTGAGGGTTAAGGAGCGTTTAATTAGTACAAGTTGCTACGTACGAGATGTTATGCATGTGTATGGATATAATTTTCGATATCGTTGTCATCGAGCTCTTCTCATCCTTCTCTCTCCCTTTCCTCCTTCGTTCTCTCGGACTCAGTCCCACTTGGCCCTTCGAGAAACGGAAAGGGAACATCAGAGGGAAAGAACGATAGAGAGAAGAATACTTGAACGATTCGGTCGATGGATCTCAAGCGTGTGAAGACCGATGAGATAGTCAAGCTTCTTGACCACACTCTGTTGCTTCATTTTTATATACGTACATATTATATCTCGTTGAGGGATCGCAAATTGTTTCATCGAGCGCGTAATTTGTAGTAATTGAAAATGAGGCTATAGCAATCGATGATAATCGATTCAACGAAATTTCATAATTACATTTTTTCATTTATTCAATTACGAGTAGTTTCTTTTTTTTAATTAGAAACTTTTGATTGTTATGACGAAACTTTCAACAAGATTTAGGTTTTTTTTCTGGAGTAGATTGTTTTTAACTTTCTAAAGAAAAATTCAAAATCTTTGAGATTTGATAACTTGAAGAAAATTTGAAAGATTCTCTAAATAATTACGAACTAGTCGTTGTTGAGCATTTGAATGAAATGCCCCTATGAAATACCTCGTGTTGATAAATATAGATGTAGATATGTGTGTGGGATTGGCTCTGCTCGAACAGCGAGTGCGAACGATCGCGTGCCAGCACGCACTTTGTCCCTCGTGTGTGTAAATCTCGCTCGTCCTTATGTATGGCCTTATCCAGTCCTTAGCGCGGAAACGCTAATTCGTTGATTACCCTAATGACTGTTGAACTTAATGGTTCGTACAAGACAGAAAATCTCTCGATTCGTAACAAGGTAAATAAAAAGATTTTGCAAGAAAAAATAATACAAATGTACGGACACGAGAACACAATGTCCTTTGAGAATTCACGAATTCTTGTGAAAAGAATTCATTGAAATTTGCTTCGGACATGAATCAGAAAATGTTGGTTGATTGGAACTCCATTTAAGTTGCTGACAATTAATATCATTGCAATCGGTGTAAAGATTTGTTCGGTTATTGTTTTTCTGCAAAAACAATCGATAAAAAAAACCTACCCTTAACCCAAAAGGGTTGAAGTTTCCATATATTATTTTGAGTATAAAACATTCGAGAAAAATGGAGAGATAGAGGAAGAGAGAATAAATAAGAGGAACAAAAGGCAACGAGGTCTGAGAGATCTCGTTTTCTAGACGATGGTAATTGGAGCAGACCGATAATGGCTGACCCCCTACAAAATATCGCCCGGGGACACGAATGTCCGAGAGCTAAAGACCGACGAAAAAATTCTCAGCATTCTGCTGCCTTCGTATTTTTCTCTCCTCATTCTTTTTTTTTTTTGCCTTTTTCTATATAACGCAAACGTTAAAGTGCCAATTCATAAATACGTTGGAATTTTCGAAAGACGAGAGAGAGAGAAGAGGAGGAAGAGTCAAAACGAGAGCACACATTTTCTCGTCGTAAAGTATATTACTTTAATTATCGATGATCAAAGGTTACCAAAAGATCCCTATAATTTAAAGCTAAAGAAAAATTCGCAAAAAGCTATTGGGGGGGAATAATTATAAGCTCCAGAAAATATAAGTACATTGCCGCTTCATTTTGGGGTCAACAAATAATTTTGATCGATTTTATCATCAAAACCACAATAATTCCATAATAAACAATTCATTTTCCTAATAATTTTGAATAAATTATGCAAAAACCATCATTCTCTGTACATCATAACAAAACTTTTGATTCGCAGAAATAAATTAGTTCCTTTATTCTGACCCAACCCTAATCTCCATAGTTCCATTAAAACATATTTTAATTATCACAACTATTGTTATTTAAGGTGCAAATTACAATATTTATTACACGAATGGAAGTAAAGTAAAGTAATCAGTCTTTCGATTGTGGCGTTACGTAAATCCAATGAAATTTGTTAGTAACGAGAACGAATATAAATTGGACGAAACTGCCCTTGTCTTTTCTATCATCCCTCAGCTATCTATACACATATATATCTCCGATAGGGTTTCTTAATCCGTCTCGCAACACTCACGTCCTAGTTTTCCGGTTCTTCCTCCCTCCTCACCCCCCTCGTTAATTACTCTCATCTCACACGTGGTGTCGCGGTATTTTATTACGATAAATTCTAAATTGTGTCTACACATACAGTGGCGACCGAGGAAAAGTAAGATACCGAAGGAAATATAAGATTTTTATTAATTTTACCGAACTTTGTGTTTTTATTTTTACTCCTAATTAATAATTTGACTTAATTTCTTCAAATTTCGTACGAATCGCAGGTGGCTTGCTTCGCGCTGGTTTTCCTTATGTTGTAAATACATACATATATTTATATATACACGTATGTACAACACGCAGCTCCGGAGAGCTTTGTCGAGAATTTCGAGCATCGCGTTGACGAGAGGCCAGTGAGGCCATCGAGAAGACCTTCTCGTGCTCTTTTCACGTGCATACGAAGATATACATAAACATATAAATGTGTGTGGGTGTATATTACGTATGTATATTGTTAATTCGTAATAGTCAAACGTGTAGCCTCCCTTGAGTTCGAATTGCGACCTCGTCCCCTTGTACCGCCACCCCCACTCGCGCTCTTATAAAATTACCGCACGAGCAACTAGAGAGCATTAAGCTTGACGACTTATTGGAACTGGAACTGGCGTTAATTTTAATCCGGCGTACATCACTCCGATTCCTTCTCATCGGTGGGCGTATTAACGTTAATCCAATATTCTGGGATGTAATATATTTGCCTCAAGACTCAGGATTATTCGAATAAAAAAAAAAAAACTAATTTTATGCAACGTGATTGGAAAAAAATGTTTGGGAATGATGAAAAAAACGTATAGGAACGCTGGATTTTTTTTGGAGTTTGTCCAACCTTCGGATCTTATTTTCATTGGCTTAGAAATGGGGGTGAAAAATTGAGACTTTTGGTAATAATGTTTTTTTTACACTCTGCTGTATGAAAGTTTATGAATGATCGGAGGGAGGAAAAATGAAGCAGAATGTTTGGCATTGAGTATTCTTTTCGGGAAGAGAAATGAGATTAGGGGTGGAAAGGGGATGAAGCTTTTCCTGGTGTTTTGTGCGAGAGATGAATCTCCACGTAAAATAAAAGAGGCTCGTGCTCAGGATATTGTAAATATTAATGCGGTGACGCGAAGGAAAGAAGAGAAAAAATATTTGAATAATAATTACGAACGACACCACCCTCGTTAAGTCTTGCGGAAGGGATCGTCCGCGATATGGAAAAAAAAAGTTTGCCCAAGAGTTTTGTATACTCAGCAGGACTTTGGGAAAGGATAAGAATAAGAAAACAGAAAGGAAAACGATAAAGAAATGGTATGTGAGACGACGAGAGAGAAAGAGAAAGAGAGCGAGAGAGTTGAAGGGTCACGAAGGTCTTGGTGTATTTTCTAATTAGAAGGATATCGCGACGGGGTTGTATACGAGCGAAAAAAAAACGCCAAGGGAGCAGGGAATGAAAGAAAGCGTCTTGGCAAACAATGAGAAGCGTTCTCTCGGCCACTTCCGGTTTCCTCGTTATCCTTCGAAGAATTATTCGAGAGGTAAGGAAACAAAGAGAATTTATAAAAAGAAGAAAATCAAGAGGAAAAAATATTTCGTTGGAACGCGCGGGGGAAAATCATCCCCCTCATTTCAATACTGAGATTTTAATATTCGGCTTGGTGTCTTTGTGGCGATGAGACTTCGATTTATTCAGAATAAAAACGACCGAGTATTTGGCTATTAAAAGCAAAAAATAGGTAAACATTCTTAAGAATGTTTTTAAAAATAATTCCAACGATTCGATCAATCTCCTGATATAAAAAAAAAAAACATTCCAGCGACGAAAATTTCTTTTTCAACCCCAAATTTATCTTAAGTGTACTCTTTGAAAAAAAAGGTCCGATTGAATTTGTACAGGGGTGATATTCGTTGGATTTGCGCTTGAGAAAATTCGAGCACTCACGTATGCACGTACGTAAACGAAGCCACCGAATCAGCAGTCCTTGAGACCTGTCTCGTTTCCAGAGTCCGGATTTTCCCTATGGCGAAAATTCAATTCCGGTCTCTGCGTCTGATCTGCGTAACAAGCTGCAGTCGAAGCGTACACATAGTCAAGCCCCGGGCAAAGGAAAGCATATAAAATATCTCTACGAGCATATAAAATATATAAATATATATATGTTGGGGCAGAAAAAGGGCTCAGGAGTTTCGTCGCTTCGATTTTTATTCCTTCTGTACGATGGAATCGCCGAGCAAAGCATAATATACATGTATATATCGAACCCCTTAAGAAACTCACGAATCAGGCACCCCCTCGTGGCCTTCTAACGATGTGCCAACAAAATACAGAGAGTGAGAGGATGAAGAAAGCTCGAGAAGACGGTAAGCAGATTGCGGAGGAGAATGAAAAAGGGTCGAGAAGCTAAAAACGTGGAAGAGGGATGGAAAATATTCAGCGCAATTGTGTACAGACATATATATCTCCGAACATGGTTACAAACGGGGGAGAAGCGAAGAAAAAAGAAAGAAAGCCTATAAGAAAAACCGTAGGAATTATTCGCTCAGTGGGCCACAAGGAGGTTGAATCGAAACCTCGCGGAGAATGAGCGAAAAACTCTCACCCTTACTCGACCGACTATACATTTCTTTTCATTCTTATTCCTCTTCCAATATCACAAGTACAGTAAAAATAGAGAAAAAATAATAAGACTTGGACGTATTTCTTCCCTTATTTCTCGTGAACGAGGATTTTTTTTCTTTCGAACACCACACCCCCTTAATTATCCGGCTGACAATTATTTTTAACGACGCTCCCGACGTCTCTGTTATACAGTAACGCGAAAAAGAAGGAGTGAAACCGAGTGATTGAGGGTTGTTATAGGCGTCCGCGATATCCGCGGCATATCGAGGACTTAGGATATCGAAAGGATAATCCTTTCAGACCTATTTTTCTCCTTTTTTTTTTAGTACGTCATTCCACGCTTATTATTTCGCTTCGTAATTGGTCGTGAAAAAGAAACTGTCAATTGGTTATGATCTTATCTTTTTTCCCCATTCATTTTCGACGGTTTATTATATTTTCAAAATTCATCAGTACCAAATAAAACAAGAATTTCATTGTCCACCTTTTTTTTAATCACGACATGATTTCTTTGATATTTTGCCAATAATACGAAAAACGGAAGTAGAAATTTGAACAAATGATTTAATGAATCTTGACGTCTTTGCGAACATAAATCTTCCCAATATTCATGCACGAAACACTGTACAAAAGTCCTCACACGTGTTGTGCATCGAGCTCCATTACCAGACACGGTAATCGTCTAATAATCGAAGCGGGGGTAATTACAGCGTTAGCGTCATTCGCGCGAGGGAGCAAGAGAAACAGATAATCAAGAGAGAAAAAAAGAGCGAGAGAGAGAGAGAGAGAGAAAGACTAAACCACTACATATACTGCCCACGTCCGGCGCGCCTCGATCATTAAATCGTCGTTTAATGATAATGACAATCGGTCGACGTATAGCCGCTATATGGGCATCCTCTCTACATCTATGAAGAGCGTTAAATTATACTCTAATGTTACTCTCTATATATATAACCACAAAATACCACGATAAATATATACATATGTGTATGTATGTGTCTATATAGTAAAACTCTTGGCTCTATTAAATCCGTTTCTATCAGTATCATTTGTCCCGTTGTTTAAGTACCCGATGACACGTAATATTATTTCAACTAGACTCTTCCCTCCCTTCATTTCTCTTGTGTCTATCAAATGCATCAAATTTTGTCATTTTGTTGTTGTTATCTTTCTCATTCCCTGATGAACAATCAAAAAAGATAATTACGTATTGCACTTTTCATACAAAATATTTGGTATTTACATTAATTTTGTCCCTGGAGTTTCCATTGAGCCCCGCCACAGCTCTTTCCACAGAATGTCTCAAAATTTTGAAGACACATTCAAGACACCGTTTAGAAACTGTGGGCGAAATGCTGGAAAGATTTACCGTTCCGTATTCGAGATATTGACAATGAAAGATTGCATTGTTTTTGACGTTCATTTTGTTGGGGAGCAGTAGAAAAATTCAGATTTCACTGAATAACTCAGAAAATTTTCGACCGATTTTTTTCTAGTTTTTCTCAATTACAGACGAACTCGTGAGGAAGTTTAGCTGGAAAAATAAAGTATTTTGACGGTTTCGTTTTGGAAGTAGAGCGATGCAAAATTTAAACTCGATGGAATAAGAGAAAAGTTGATTGTTAATTCCCAAACTTTAATCTCATGTTATTGGATTATTTGGTAAATTTTAACAAAGTTTTCAAAAATCAACCAGAGAGTGAACTTTTGATCGTGACTATGGCTGACATTAGATATTACAGTGCAAAATTACCACCAAATCAAATGAATTTCTATTTCTGTTTCTGCTTTTCGGTTGGAATATTTATCAGCAAATTTTCCACTATTAAAAACAACTGACGAATTTATTTGCCGACAGCGCGAAGCTCGAATCTCTTGAAACTTTATGACCAATTTACAATGTGAACCGAGTAATTTATTGATTGAGAGAGAACGAAAGATAAAAATAAAAAGTAACGGTGATTTATCGACATTTCTAATCAATAGTTAATTACGACGAGACGACGATTTCGCGTGTTCAATCGACCTAAACAAGTACAGGCGTACTTGGAATAAAAGGGTTAGACGTTAATATGAATCCGGACAAGTGAGACGAGCCATAATTAATCCTACACATACATATACGTGTGTATACACATGTGCATAAAAAACACATGTGTACATCGATTGTGAATGATCGAGGAGAGAATCAAAGTCTCGTCTTCTCAAATTGACTCTGTCGGAGGCAAGCACGAGAGGTCCCAGTAGATTGGGGCATCGTTTCCCAGCCAAAAAAGGCAAGAAAGAGAGACAGTGAGAAAGAGAGAGAGAGAGAGAGAGAAGAAACTAACGAAGAAAAAGAAAAAAAAAGAACGAGAAGCATCGTTGATTTCGTATAAATTGAGTCTGGAGCGTGTTTTAGTCTCTCGATCATTTAAATAATTAAAGATCCAACATGCGCTTAAATACACAGCACAAATCTATCGATCCATCAACATATATTTATTTACATACATGCCAACAGTCACAGAATGTGTCTGAGAGGTGGTGATTATTAACAAACAAAAGGGCTGGGTTTAAGAAAGATTGGCGGGTAAATTAAAGTGATAAGAGTGTTTTTTTGGTTGGGAGGGATCGATACATGCATAACAACGAAACGACAGGGCCCTCTGAGAGTATTAATGGGATAATCGGTCGAGCTGAGCTAGAGGAGGGCGTCATGAGGCTCTTGTCGCGAGATAGAAACGACGACGAGACAGAGAGAAAGAGCGAGACAGAGTGAAGGGTTGTGTACGTATGTTTATGCATGTGGATAGGAAAGTGTATTGGTGTTGATGTGTAGAAGCGAAACATCAAGTTGGGCTGGTGATAATGATTTTATAGTCAGAGGACTGAAGCACCCGTTCCACACTAACATGCATATATTTAATAACACACTTTCATTGAAGGACATGTGTGTATACGTGAATATACGTATACTTTATAGAAGAATACAGAGATATTGTTTTATAGAGACGTGTATCGTATATTTTTATATGTATACTCGAATGTGTACACTGCAGGGGGCGGGGGTGAGACAATTGCCTCGATAATACGGGTCTTCCTGCCTGGCACTCGGTGATACCGACGGCGAATCAAGTGCTCCGGGTGTATTAACGAGTAAAGAGAACCGTAAGAGAATAGAGACTGAGAGAGAAACGAGATGAACATCGGTTCGTCCTCTCGCTTTCCTCTCAGATAAATATTCCGTCATGTTAATGACAATGACCCTTGGCCAACTGCAGGGGCGAGAAAAGTGTCAGTGCTTTTGGGGAGAGGGATCTGACCCAAATGTCACGGGAACTTTGCAAGGAGCCCAACAACGATCATGATAAGTGGCAGCTTTGTTTTTTTTTTAAACAAAATTTTTTTTTGCCACTAGTCTCGGTGGAATTTTTCGGAGGTTTCTTTTTATAAGGGATCAGCTGAAACAGAAAAATCAGCAGAAATGACTCGGGGGCTAAGAAGATTCAGAACAGGGAAGTGAACAAAAAATGAGGCGAAAAAATCGTGAGTCTCGTTTCGATTCTTTCATTCTCTTTCTCTCTTTCTCTCTCTCCCTCTCTATCTCTGTGTACTTCTCTCCTCCGACGTTATGTCGTCGTGCAAGCAGTGCCAGGGAGTCCCTTTCCACGCGAGTTCCACTATCGCCAAGCGTGTCGTAAATAACTTGAGGGTAGATATACACCACACGAGGTACCCCGCGAGTCTTTCCAGTCTCATTCTTACCATCCTCTTTCACTTCTCCCTTCGTCCTTTTCTACATACCGAAAGTACATATATGTTTGCATTTATTCTTTTTATCCACATGTATATGAACGTATAAAAATTCACTTATACCACTTGAGGTGGCATGTGCGTGATTTCGAGTCCCAAAGTAAAAATGGCCCTGGGACACGTCAATAATTAATTAGTCCTATAAATTTATAGATATTTATGTATTATGTGTGTGTATATTTATCGGCTGTTTGGAAGAAAGACACAAAGGACGATAATTCCAAAAAGGGCTTTACCAGAAATACATTTTTCGTATTATTTGTCTTCTCAATCGATTATTCCGATCGCTAGTTTGGAGCAGTGGCCGTAGAATGAAGATTAATGAAAAAAAAGAAAGAAATACAGAAAACGAGGTGAATGCAAAATGTGAACTCTCGATCGTCATGAAACAGGTTTTCATAGCTTAAAACTTAGTTGCTTGAGGGGAAAAAAAAAATGTTAAAAAAGTGGGAAAGGGCCTTGTAGAAAGAGAGAAAAAGAGAGAATTCATTCGACCACCTCATCGGCATCGGGAGACGAGATAACGAAATTAGTCCCCGAACTAATTTATTTCCTAATTCTCGGAGCGAGCGGAGGTGTGAAACAGCCGTTCGGGTCGTGGCGTCGACGATAACGTTGGACCATATCTTTCTGTCTCTTTTCTCT
Source organism: Campoletis sonorensis (assembly GCA_013761285.1). Lineage (NCBI taxonomy): Eukaryota > Metazoa > Arthropoda > Insecta > Hymenoptera > Ichneumonidae > Campoletis > Campoletis sonorensis. The sequence goes on along the minus strand of JACEOJ010005774.1, from coordinate 120,366 downwards.
ATTCCTCTTTCTCTCATTCTTACATATACGTATAGTTGGGTTTGTGGAGTCATGATGCGATCGAGAGAGAGAGAGAGAGAGCCAAAGAAATGAAGAAGAAGGTAAGAGGATTAAAAATAAAAGAATAAAAAAAGGAAACGAGGCAACGAAACAAGAAAATGGAAATAAGCATCTCACATATACACGAAAGAAGGCAGAGTCACGTTCGAGCCCGAAACTTGTGTACATAAGTATAGATATTTTGTACGTAACAGCCAAAGATTCGGACTGTGTGAAAGAGAGAAAGATAAAAAAGGAAATATCGAGAGAAAAAAAAACGACGGAAAGAAAAGATAATGCGAGAAGACAGAGAGCGAGAGAGAGAAAGGGGAGAGACAAGAAGAGAGGAATTCACACCCACGCTTTCAACGTGTTTTTCATTCCCCACAAATGTCCATAAAGACCACGTATAAAGTAAATAAATATATATTTCTAATATAAAAATTTTACAATGAAATTCTGACCAGTTGAGAAATCCACTCCGACTCTTTTAGTCTGGACTGAATTTATCGTTTAGTCTGTGTGTATGTGCATTCGTGATTTGGCTCGCGAGAGAGCCATTGGCCTCGCGATCTGGACCAATATCAAGAATGCTGCTGATGAGTTCCTTTACGAGATGCTGCTCTGAAGAGAATGAGAGAAAGAGACAAAGAAAGAGAGAACGCGAAACAGGGATGGAAATACAAATTAAGAAGGGGAGAGAGAAAGAGACAATATTTACAGTTGATCTGGGAAGAGGCGCGAATCAGAATCGCCAAGACATCGTTGCACTTTGCAAAGGTACCCAAACGTGGCAAATAGATAAGAGTAGGACAAGATTTCTTACATATCCAATAATTTACCAACACATGGACCTGTACAATACTCAAGAATACATTTAACCTGAAAATCCTATGAAAAGAAATGATTTATAACGATTTCACGAACGTTAATTTGACTCCGTTGAAATATTGAGTTTTCATCACTTGTTTTTTTAAATTAAATCATCGCCAAGGATTTAAAAAATGCCATGTGTACGGAGACCGAGCAACTAATTCTTGAATCTTTGATCGGAATCTTAGGAAAATAATTGAAATTAGTGATATTCACGAAAAGTGACAACGGAAATTTTTTAAAACTGTATCGAATAAACAGTTTTTTTGTCCTTGAAAATCCCTGGGAATTTAACTCCGCAGTTAATTTTTGAAAACTTGGATCAAGGAATTGAAAAAACATCAATTTTCAGGAAAAATGCGCTATCTTTGCTTATCATTCATATCGCTGTATCTTCTAAACTAAACAGTCCAAAATATTCGATTTAGAAAAAACATCTTTAGTCGGACTTTTTTCTGTAATTGAGAAAAAACCGAAAAAATCTGTGGGAAAGTTCCGGAGTTATTCAGTGAAATGTGAATTTTTTTTATTGTTTGTCATAAAAACGTGTATAAAATTGTACAATTTCGGGTTTGTTTAGAATCCGATAGAAAAACGTTTTGACAAGACCACAACTTTAAAGATTTGAAGATTTTTGAATAGAAAAACCAGAATTATCTCAACTCAAAATTTGATTTCTGAGAAATTATGAAATTTATCAATTTTTGAGAAACAGGTTAAAGTTAAGAGCTCGTATGTAGACTTACGGCACATATATCTATATATAGATATGATTCTGGACGTATTTATGTGTATGGGTTCATTCCTGGTAGTCCGAAGTAGTAATCTTCTTCACCATTCTTCGCTTATCCCTTTCCCTCTTCATTTGCTATACAGAATCGTCTTCACATATAGTGTACTATCTGCATTTTGTATTCGCTCGAGTGCTACATGTAAACGTCTCTATTCAACCCGGACAATTTGATTTCCATTATTGCCCAATCATTCCCCTTTTGCTGCCCTTTTTCTCGCCAATTTTCTACCTGTGGAGAAATAACGAATAAATAAAAATGGTACCTCTTCACTGATATGCATTCGATTTTTCAAAGATTAAGGACTTCAAAAGTGTTCAATTATGTTAATATTTTAACAAATTACAGAAAACCAACAATTTCACTTGCAACTAACTTTTAAAAAACCCACGCAATGTTCACGAGCACTTACACACAGTTCGCTTGCTTGATAAGAATAATAATCGATTAGATTACTCGTTAATGGAAAAAACGATGTAACCGGATGTCAAATTTTATTCGAAGTGTCATTTTCACAGTGTGAACTTGGCCACGAACCAATTTAGTCGCCGGGATCAATAAAAAACACGCGAAAGCGAAAACAAAAAAATTGAAACAAGAGTTTTTCTTAAAAGAAAATGTGGATTTTATGCAATTGCTACTTGTTGTTGTTTCCCTGAAATTGAGAACTCAAAATATTGGTGGAAAATGCATGACAAAGAGGATATTGAATGACGATATTTTGATTCTTTTGTTTATTTGCAATAAATTTAGTCATTTCGCTTCGGCTGCACTTTGGTTCGTTCACAAGCAAACGGAATTCGTTCTGCTCAGACGATGGCGAATCTGTTTGGAAAGTGAGATAGAGCGAGGGGCATTAAAATTCTCGAGCGCGTAAACCGACGAGCCATTCGACACTTTGCTCTCGCGGTCGATTGAACTTTTTCCTGGTTTCATTAATACTTTACGAATGAAAAAAGAAGATGAGAGGAAAGGAAGAGACAGAGAAAGAGCGACAAAAGTGTTCTCGATCAATCGAGACTCCATTAAGATTCCGAGGATCGATAGGGGGAACATTTTGAGTCAGAGGAGAAACAAGACCTCGATACACACATTTATAAATACATACGAAGACCTGTAAATTTTCTCTTTCTATTCTCTTTCTCATTATTTTTCATTTCTCTCTCTCTCTCTCTCTCTCGTTTGTCTTTAAATCAGGAATGGTTCGTACAACTCTACAAATTCGACTTTACGATCCAACGGAATCAAAGGATCGAATAAATATATATATGTAGGTGCATGTAATTCGTGAATCCACTTAAAGACGAAAAGTACTCGGACATAATATCTATCTCTCTTTCTCTCTCTTCCGCGATCGCAAGTTAACGAAAAGCGACACGAAAAACTCGCTCGTAAATAAGGAAAGAACAAATTTCAGGCACGCTTGTACACCGAGTATCTTTAACGGTCAGAGGTTGTCGAGATTCTTCGAGAAACTCTTTTATCACTGTCAATTAAAACGAGAATCATATAAAATGTTAAAAAGAAGAAATCCCACCCGTGTCCAAAAACGTGAAAAATGTAATACTTAATAGCTGTCCCCTAATTCTTAGCTAATTAAAAATTTGTAGTTTCGAGGCGTCGAAAAAAACATCGTAAAAAGAGTGACGAAGAAAGAAAGAGATAGACAGACAGAGGGAATTAGATTTTTTTATTGGTCCGAGAGCCACTGCAAAGTTGCGAAAACGACCGTAAGGTAATCAGGATCTTTGGTGGACATTAAGACAGAGAGAGAGAGAGAGAGAGCGAGAAAAAGAAAAAAGTAAAAGAAACGAAACATAGACACGAAGCCAAGGGGCCCAAAGAGCACAGCATTACTATCTCAATCCATACGCAAATGAGATGTCCTCTCAACGTATCTTTCCCTCCCTCCTCTTTAAGTTCTTCTCTCCTCTTTCCCTCCCCCTTTTTCCTGGGATTCCCTCAGACCAGAGACGAGAATGTGTGCTCAGATAGGCGTCGATGAGCTCGCCAGTTCAAAATCACGTTTCTTACTTTCGCGTACACTTGTTCACCAACACTTAACTTTATATCTCACATAAACTTCGATCTTATATATGACTATATATTTTTTCAGGTAGAAAATATTTCTACCTGAAAAAAAAAGCCAAACCATTTTTTTTTTTTTTCAATTTTGTTCTTTAATAATCAATTTTGATTCTAGGAACAAAATTTAGTTGAAAAAAGTTTAATTAAAGGATTGTATCGATCAATTATCAGAATCTTAAATCAAGTTGGTTCCTTGAACTGAAAATCAACACATTTTCATCAACTATTGAAGTGAACCTTTTCGTTTCTTTTTTTTTACGTCGTAAATTTTTATAGCGACCCCCGTTTGATTGGGTTACTGGAAAAATGAGTTCGATTTTGAAATGAAACAGCCCATATCGATGATTTAACTCATGTTCTGTATGCATGTGCGTGAGTTTGTTGGACCGTCGGATATTATTATAGTATAGGGTGACGGGCGGTGATAGGCAAGCAAATCAAAGCCACTCAAAGAAATAACCAGTGCTCATTAAGAGTAATAACCCCCTTTTGCCTCATCCTATATATTCCTCAACGAGATACACACGACGATGACGAGATTGTTTCAAGGGTGTCGCACGATTCGTCGTCGTCCTCGCCTCGATCAACTGTAACTCAATTTCTTTGAAACGCATTCAATTTCAAAGACAATTTTCTACTATATTTTTTCGACTTAAAATAGAGTCTTGAAAATGGAGTAAAAATTATTGTACGGCACAAGAGGAAAATTGATTAAAATGACCCATTTTATGAGCGATAAATAAATTATTAACATTTTTTTGACGGAGACGGACTTCAGATTCAAAATTCGTCTTCACGAGTAACTGAATTTGTCAGTTTCTCATTTCTTGGTCAAATGAATGTAACTAAAAAAAAAAAGTTGAGTTCTAATGAAAAAAACATTATCAGGACTTCTTTTGGCCTAAAGACAAAAATTTGTTTTTTAGTCCTAAAAACAACATTCCAACGATCGTAGTTGGCTATGAAATTCCTGAAGAGTTTAATAAACAGATATTCGAAGAGCCACGACACACAGAGTTGATATCGATATCGATAATTTTCTCATTCTCAAACAACATATCGATAATTTTTGGTCGTTTATCGTGTGTCCGTAAGTTGCTCGAGACACTATCGTGTTCGTCCCTCAAATATACAAGAGCTTAGGTCGGTAGAGAGGTGTGACGTGAAAAAAAAGGAAAATGTAAAAAAAAAAAAGGTGCATGCAGGATTGTTTGCACGGGGAAGGCGCGGAGGGAGGGACGAAGAAGCGACCGGATAAAAACTTCGTGGGAAGAGTGTTGGTCAAACAGTAGATTGTGTTCGAGGCATTTCGTGTCTTTTCTCCCTTAAGATAATCGTATTACTTTACTACTTATTCTATAAATATAAATCACATCCCCGTTATAAAAATAGTACGCGATTAAATGGAAAATTACTTGAAAAAGAAATATTTATAAAAAGAAAAAACACTTTAAAACGATTGATAAAAATAAAATATAAATTAACAATAAAACTCGTGACTAAAAATGCCTAGAAAATTTCATTACGAGATTGAATTTCTTCCATCAAATTTATATACACATAAATATATTATGTACTTTGTATATATTAGTGACACGATGTTTTCTCATGGTCCTAACATCCTCTTCGCTCTTCCTCTTCTTCCCATCCTCTGTCATCTCTTCCTCGCACTCCTAAACCATATACATGTCGTATTTAACATGCACACACACACAAACGGAGACACAGACGTATACACATGTACACAGAACGACCGCCATCGTACGATAATTACAGGAGAGCTCGCGCGCCCGTCCAGTGAATGAGCAGGGGTATCATTAACACTTCCTGCCTCGTAACGACTCTCATCTGTGCTATCACGAAGACATTCACGACGAAGACTACGACGATCACAACGAATCGTTCTTACGCACAGAAATACGAGATGTTGATGATACCCACGCGCGTCACTGAATAAATCTGTCAACCCACCTAATCTGTGCATTCTCACAACGAATTTTCTAAATGAAAAATCAGAATACGTAGGAACATAAAATGGGAACGAGTCCCGAAAACATTTCGAATAAAAAATCATAAGAAATTCTAAGAAATTATTGGAGAAAATAAATATTTGGAGATAACGATTTTATATCGCGATCGCTTAGTGACGCGACTGATTCAATTCTCAACGAAAAATCAGAATACGAAAGAGAATAGTCCCGAAAACATTTCGAATAAGAAACCATAAGAAATTATTAAAGAAAATGACAATTTGGAGAAACCGATTTTATATGACGATCGTTCAGCGACGATTGATTCGATGGAAATTTATTTTTTGATTAATTATTTCTCCTTTTTATTATATACATTTTGTCTGCTTCAATTAAATCCGAATTTACTTGAAAATAATTACCGATCAAAGTGCCAATCACTGTGGATCGTTTACGCCCGAGCGAGCTCATATTGTCTGATAAATTATACGGAGTGATCGACGGTTTTTCTAATCCCGTAATCTGTATTTCCGGTGTATGAAACGAAAGACGAGAAATTATGAACATACCTTCAATTAGACAGAGTACGAGCACGCGGGCATAAGAGATCGGTCAAAGATTTGTATGCCCGTGCCGAGAGTACTGTTAATAACTACCAATTTACCTGCGATCTCTCACTCTGCGTTATGGTCTCTATATACCAATAAACATATACACATATATGTGTATATACTTATTTATATATAATATATTGACTGAAGAACCCGGTTTAACTGGTTTCTCATAAATTCACTCCCGATACGCCAGGAGTGTCTATTGGAAATATTATGACAACTGGAATCGCTAACAAATCAATTATAATATTCTCAATCGATCGGAAGCGTTAAAATTTCAGGTATTTCCATTTTTTAGTACCAATTCACGATTACATTGCGAGAGTCTCTATTTTTATTAACACTTCATTCAAAACGTTAAATTTCTTGATTAAGAAATTAGCAATCGATTTCGATTAGAAATATATTCAATGGAAACAAAACTTTAATTGGTTAGCTGGATTCACAAAAACGTTGAAATCCTGATGGAGCAAAAATATCCTCTTAATAAAGCACCAAACATTCGATCCCTCGAGATCGCAATGTTCCTAGTGAACAAACATAACCAATAAATCTATACAAATAAGCTGAAATAATTGTGATAAAAAATGATAAGCGTTAATTAATGAAGACTCCTATTTTGTTTGACTTTGATTTCAGTAGCGGCTTCGAGCCTGATCGGTAGCGTGAATCTCGGTGTTGGGAATTCGAGTAGTCTGATGTCACTCCAATTGGAGAACAACGGTGGTTACGTGCAAGTGCCACGTACGTTGATGCAGGCGTTTTTGCGCCAGGATCCAAATCACCCGGGAGTGGAGACGGTAAGGTTGCCGAGTACGTCATCACAGGAGGATCAAGGAGGAACAACAACACCAACAACGACGACAACAGCATCAGGGACGAGTGCAACGGTTCCAAATTTTTGTCGCGAGGTTGAGACCGAAGTGTGTTTGGTTTGTCGTCGTTGCGGACGTGCATATCCCCAAGAATCGATGTTGTTGGCACATCAACGTTCCTGTTATTTGGGCAATCAACAGAGCCGCGGAGCTTTGCGTTTGGTGCAAACTCGTTACAGTTGCAGTTTGTGTGACACTAACAGTTCGACAAGAACTTATGGTTCGATCACGGAATGGCGTCGTCATTCGGAAACATTGCAACATCGTACGCGTTACGAACAACAACAACAGCAACAACAACAACAGCAACAGCAACAACGGCAACAACCAATGACCCAGACCACAACCGGAGGAAACGGTGGAATGCTCGTAACCCCAACGATCGATCGTGACGCTCGTTCACCAAATGGCGACCAAGAAGCGAATCCCTTGGTCGATGAAATGGAGGATGTTGTTAATCAGATAACTCTACTGGCGGCACGAGCTGCTGCGGAAAGTACGAAAATCGGAGGGAACCAATTGTCGCAGAATTCGAGCGGACTGATTATAAACAATCAGGATAACAACAACGGACCCGAGACTAAAAGACAGAAACACATTCAAGAGATCGCCGCGATCGCTGGCGGCCGCTAATCACTAAATGGCCGAAACGGATCAACGGCGATCGATCAGGGACTTTCACAGCTGGATTAATTGAACAATATTCTCGATTATAAATTGACGCAACTTTCGAAACGATCATGGATTTTACCCAGAGACCTTTTTACTTGTTACGAATTTTCCAAAATGGTGGATACTCGGAAACGGGAGAAAATCGAACGGTGATATTCTTTCCGTTTTTCTTTTTATTCATTTTCACTTGCAAACTCGATATAATGTTTGTCTTCTTTTCTCCCACGGACCGATCGAGCGTGTTTTTCATACTCATTGATTTTGTAACGCGATTAACGAGATACATAAGCATATCTCGTTCGTTACCGTGAAAATAGTGAGAGAGATATAAGGAAGACAAAAATAAATGAAAACGCGATTTGCGAAGCACGCACTCAACGAAGTTCCTCATAATAAGAAAGCAAAAAACAACCAAAAACACGAAACGAGAATTTTAAGGAGATGTTTTTGAACGAGGGAGGCATGATGAACCTGAGGTTAAAATTTCTCGTGTCAAACACGTGCTCGGGGTTAGGGGGAGACGGTTAAATAGTTCGTTCAACTTATTTTTATGAAATTTCACTTCGTTTTGTTTTTGCTGGTTTTTCGCTTCGAAAATTTCAACGATTCGGCGTGACTTCCGGCCGGATCGTAAGAACATGCGAGTGAGTGGTAATTTTTTCAAGATTTAACGAAATATGTAAGAGAGATGGAGAGATTTAAGGGTAGAAAGAAAGAAAGAAAGAGACAAAGAGAAACTTAATGAGAATCAGATGAAAATCGTAGAATCAACGATCGTTCGACGATTAAAAGAGGGAGGATTAAGATTGAAACGAACAAACGAACATAAATCGAATGAAATATTTGTGCTAAACGCGCAAAAATCCTCGTCGACTTCGTCGTGGTCTGACAAAACGTTCCTATGTAAAGTAATAATAAATCAAGAAAGAAGTTACTAAAAAAAAAAAAGATAAAAAAAAAAACAAATTCTTTTTTGCTGACCGTTCGAGAGCGCGCGACACACTTTTAGAATAGGAAGAAAAGAAGTAGAAAGATAGAAAGAGGGAAAAGCGAGGTTAAATGAAGACTTGAATCGGTACTTAATTCCGCAAAGTAAAGCGATACGTATCAAAACCGAAGAAAAAATCATAAACTGAGAATAATTCTCAAACATTTATCATTATTTTCCCCACTCTCTCTGTCTTTCTATTCGTATCAAAGTGAAGTAGAAACGACATCATAGAGAAAAAGCAACGAAATAGATTGGTTGGTGAAAAAAAAGTCGATTTTCGGGGATGATTTTGGGGGGAAAAAAAACATGAGGATCGACGTAGGGTGTGAGGAGAGGGTTGTAAGGGTGAGGGCACGGTACACCCTTAACTGGGAGAGTGGGCAGAGGGATCGTCGACGTGTTAAGAACTCGGAACGTACGAAGAAAAACGTGAGCAAAATAATATTTAAAAAAAATAAAAAAATAAACTACACGAACTTGTACTTCGACCACGATTTCCATCCCGTTTGTTGAAGCGCCAAAAAACCGGAGGGTCCCGGGGGGCGTGGCTGACAATTGAAGAACGATAAACGAATGAGAGGAGATAAAAGAAAAACCCAGCAACAGGTTCCTATATTTAAAGTAAAATTATATTTAATAACGGCTAAATGCAGAAGGGTTTAATGAATTAACGATTAATTAACGATATTACCGATCGATCGTCATAAACGATAAGAAGTATATATTAACGATTAAAATAAAACTGATCCTTTATATTAGCTGTTAACAGAGATAACGGGAAGTTCCGATTGAGAAAGAGGGATCGAAAATATCGCGAAGTTTCGTATCGTTCGGAAAAGCAACTGAATCGAATGCGAAAAAATGAGGAGTTATAAAAAAAAACGGTAAAAATGAAAAAAAAAAACAACTAATTTTAAAAAATGTATAATAACACTGCAAAGGAATAGAGTGTTATCGCGTCAGGCTGTCCGCGCGCTAATCTCCGCGACTAATGGAGTCGGAAAGAGGGTGGAAAGGCTCGAAAGGCTGAAGACGATAAAGTTTTTTTTTTTTTTTTTTTTTTTTTTTTTCAAAGCCGCGAAACAACAAACACGTGAGATTTTCGAGAAACTAAAAAAGGACAACAAATTCACTATTAGCCAGTAAGTCATTATGAATTACGTTTTAAATTTGTAGACAATTCGTGGATAAGGTAAAGAAATCTATATATATAAGATGTTGTAACGTACTAGAAATCCTTGCGTTTACTAATTCGAAAGTTGTGCTATGAACGCGATTTAAAAAGAAAAAGAAAAACAATACAAAAAAAAAGAAGATCAAGTAAGAAAGAAAACGAAAAATCCTACGCACTATTGAGCGAAAATCACGAACTTTAATTATTTTTTATCGATTCGAAAGTTTTTATTCAAAATTAGGTCGATGATAAACGAATTTCCAAAGAAATGAGGGTAAGAAGATGAAGGAGACGGGGGGGGGGGGGGAAGAGTATAGATTCGTGCATAAATACGCGGATGAAAACTATTCAAAAAAAAAATCGCAAAGTAATAATATATTTCTAAGTTAAGCAACTCGAGGTTCCTGTCGCATTAATGAAAAAAAAAAAAACATAAAAAATCGATTAAAACAAACAAAAAAAAATAACGAAAATGCTTTTCTATGTAAACGTTGTCGAGGATGAGGAGGGACTAATATTTATTAACGATTAACAAATATATTTGAATTCATTACGATTATCTATTGAATAAATGAAACGTCACTAGAAAACAAACAAAGAAGATGAATAAGCAAAAAATCTACATTTACGAGAAGGATTGGAAGGAGGCAAGATAATGTGTATATTTATTATGAGGGAAGAGTGTAGAGGCTTCTCGTGATTAACGCAAGTAATTAAGACGGGAGGAGGAAGGTTAAGGAGGGCGGGGCGGAGGGGAGGAGGGGAGAAGAAAGAAATTGGTACAGGGCGATAAAAAATATTCGACGGTCATTGAAATTCCTAATGAGCATGTGTGTTATAATTTTTAAAGTAACATTATTAACAATACTAACATTAATAACGTAAATAATAATAATAATAATAATAATAATAATAATAATACTATTAATAATAATAATAATAGGAATAATAATATTAATAATAACAATGAAACCCATACCTCGCGATAACAAAGTAACAAAACAAAAAAAATCCCCCAAAAACGAAAGAACAGCGAAAAACGGAATGTTATAATTGGATAAATATCAAATTGCCAATTGAGGGGTAAAATGGCCGAAAGTGAAGGCGGAGAGGATTGGAGGTTATATTTTTTTGTCGCTTCTGACGGGGAACGAAGAAAGAAGAAAAATCTGATTGATTGGCGCGATTAAAACGATCATTTATGAAGCAACTGAAAAGTTCGCAATCCGATTTTAATGGATTTTTTTTTTTTTCAATTTCTTTTTATCGAATTTAATTCTCGTGTTATAACGTTTTTGGAAAAATAAAAATTTCGAAACTCATCACCGAATGCAGTACAGTCAGGTCTCGATTATCGCGAGGGAACGATTGTCCGTTGAATTCGACTCGGTTCGTCCGTATCGGCTCGAGTACGCCATCAAACGCGTATTTGTATATATACATATATATATTTATATATAAATAATAATAACGATAATAATATGATATTATTGTTATTATTATTACAAAAATATATACGTTTACGCGCTGGCAAAAAAGGAAAGCCGGAGCACAAATGAGAGACGAGTGCGAACAGGGAGTCGTGAAAAAGAATCAATGAGCAGCCCTCCCCCTCTGCCACCCTTTTTTTATACGAAACCCTCCTCCCCCCACCCCCTCGCGCGGAAGGCCGTGGCGAATAAGAAATTGGAATAGCGTTCTCGACTCGCTTCGCGAGAAAGACAATTTCGTTCGTCAACGCTCGACCGTCATCAGCAAATTGTTCCTTCTTTTTTCTCGGTCATTTTTTTCTTTCTCCCTCCCCCCGCGGCCCCTTCTCGCCTTGCCCCCCAGCCCTTGTTCAGTAAGTTCCTAATACGCGATATATCGTATTTTTATTACTACTTCGTGTATCACGTGTGATGTGTATTTTTTTATTTGTTTTTTAATGTTTTTAATTTTTCGTTGTTATTTCGCGCGCCCGCGAATGCACTCGGGGCGAAGGGAAATCGAAGGAGAATAAATAAAGTAGGGATGCGGCGGATGAAAGAGAAAAGACACTCGCAATCGTTACTCGCATTGATACGTTTAATGGAAATAATGAAGAACGGGGAGAAAGGGAGCGAGAAATAAGTGAAAAATAATAGTGTGTCGGCGCACTCGTTAACGCGGTCGCAAAGCAAAAAACAAAAGAATATGAATTAAAAAAAAAAAAAAAAAGGACCGGGACAGAAGTCTATACATATTGTATTATGTCACTTTAGACACTAAATTATGGAATTATTATTATATAAATAATATATACGTACGTACGCGTGTGTACGCAAAAAACGAGGGTTTTATTGCGTTCCCGAGTTCGTGAGAAAGAAAGAAAGAGAGAGAGAGAGAGAGAGAGCGCGCGAGAAAGAGAAAGAGAGAGAGAGAGAGAGAGAGAAAGAGAGAGAACGTGCGATAAAATTTAAACAAGAAAAAAAAATGAGAATGAGAGATAGAGAGAAAGGAAGAATTGCGTGATAGAGTAACCGAACCTCGCTACTAGCTGTTCCTAATTAAACAAAAAGATTAAAAAGAAAAAAAAACACACACACACAATTAATATGAGTAAAGAGAAAATCAACAATTGTATGAGTGATAAGTATTTGACGAAGATTGCGAAAGCAAGCTAAACAAAAAAAAAGAGAGAGAGAGAGAAAAGAAACGAGTAATAAAGAAGCAAAAAAAGAAAAAGGAAAAAATTTAACACGTGTGCAGTTTTAAGGTATGTGAATTAAGACGCTATATTATTGCAGAAACAACAGCAGCAACAACAAGTAAAACAACAGAAAAATAATGAAACAATTGTGTTTTTTAAGTAGGCACCGCGCGCTGCCACTCCGTCTCCGAAAATAATATTGTTTTTTTTTTCTTCAAGTTTTCAGTCGATTAGTTCAGTGTGTATTTTGTAATGAATTTTTCTTATTTAATAATATAATTTTAATGAGTTTGATTGAGGATTAAAATTCGGGGTTTCATTGAATCAAATATCGTCCGCATTATAATCGCCACGCGTCGCTCTCGCTTCCCCTCAGCCACTGTGTCGAGCTTGTTTTTTTATAAACAAAAAGAAATATCTACTAATTTTCAAATATCATATGGGAAACCAGTAATTGAGAACCAAATAATCGCGCAAAATATACGATTAAGAAAAATTCGAGTGCGTGGTATGAGAAACAATTACAGGGGAGGAAGGAGTGGCGCGAGTGAGTGCAATCGTAGTGTTAAATAATTCGAAAGAACAAACAAACTTAAAAAATCATGCGAAAAATAATTTTTTTCGCGATTAACGATATGAAAAAATGGCGATAAATGAAACGCACGAAAACTTGAGATCAATCATTATATACATAGATAAATATATACGGAAATTTGTTTGATTTATTTCAATGAAATTTCTTTCATCCGTCTCTCGTTGAGTTTCTAAACTATGTGTTATTTTAGTTACGATAAACAATGAATATTTATTGATTAAAACACGCGCTGCAATTGCTTTCGTCGAATTTTGACGAATTAACACGAATTGAAGGATATATTATTAATTGAATGCGATTGGATCGAAGGATCGATCGATTGATTGATTATTATTACTATTATTATCATTATTATTATTATTACTGCTATTATTATTGATCGATTGATTATAACTTATTAGTTATTGATTATTGTCATTATTATTAATATTATTATTATTACTATTGCTATTATTATCGAATTATTGAATTATTGCGATATTATGTCATTTTTGCTATTATCACGACGATAAAAAATTGCGAATTGTCGACGATTGTTCTTCGTTTTTTTTTCTTTTTTTGAACAACGTGTTTTTTTTTTGTTCATTTGTGTTTTAATTTTTTCTTATTTTTATTGAAAGCAATTAATTGACTATTATTAATTAACTGATACTAATTGATAATGAGTAGCGACTAATTCTTGTGAGAGATTGCCATGTGTATATCTATATGTACTCGCTATGGGGCCCCGTGGGCCTCGATCGTGGGCCTGCGTGTGTTGAGATAATTTTTTCGAGAAAATTTCGAGGCATCGACGGGGCGCCCGAAACGCCGGCTCCGAGGCTCGTTTTTTACTGAATTTCAACAAAAGCCTAGAACATTTGCCTTCCTCTTTGCCAGGTTTTACGAAAATGAAAAAAGAACGAAAAAAAAAAAACAGAAACGAAAACAAAAGGAAGTAATTGAAAATGAAACTGCGTGGAAAGTTGGTTTTGCCTGAAACCATAAAGCCATCAGACTTTTTTTTCTATGCTAATTTGAAGATAAAAGAAACGAAAACAATGAAGTCATTCAAAAATAAATTCATTCGGGTTCTCACTTTTGGATTCTCCATTTAAACTTTTGTTATGGTTAAAGTTTTATTTTTCCTCAAATTTTAGTTTCCAAACACGTCCTGCCAATAAAATTAAATGAATAAATATACACGAACGGTTATAATATAAATCTGCGGGTGCCTCGTGTCGTCGTTCCTCGTCTTTTGTAAACTCTCTTGCGCAGGTACCCGAAGAAAAATATAAACATTTAAACGTAAAATTGGCGAAATTTTTTAAAACAAAAAATCAAAGTATTCGACTAAAAAATGGTGGCAAGAGAAATCGTATAAAACAATTACGATGACAAATGTTCGTTTTATGGCAAACTGGAAAAAAAACAAAAGATTTGTCTATAAAATATGGAGAGAGGGAGGTTCAAATAAACAATTAGTAATAACGGGACGACGAGCCGGTGCAATCATGTTCCTATTAGGTTTCATATCTAAGCAAGTAATTAATTATACCACTAAATAATAAATGATAATGATGGATGATACGACGATATTATATATTATTGGATATATATATATATATATCTCTAACAAGAAAAAACAAACATATATGTACATATATATATATATAAATATTCACATATATACATATGTATAATATATATGTATAAATATATATATATATTTACATATATGCTGATTATACATAACGATATGACTAGGCTGTAGTCTGTAACACTGCAAACGTACTGTTTTTTCCCCCTTTATACACACACGAGAGAGAACGAGCGAGAGAGAGAGAGAGAGAAAGAGAGAAAGAGCGAGCGAGCGAGCGAGCGAGCGAAAGAGAAAGATAATTTAAAAAATGAAAAGAAATCATCGAGACCACGCGAGCATTGCCGATGGAACGGGACTCACGAAAAAAATACCAACACACACACAAAAAAAAACAAAAAACACACACACACACATTTACACACATTTACACGAACACGAACACACACTCATGTATACGTATATACTCATCGAAACAGTTTTCTCGAGTCTCGTGCGAGAAATTTTTTCGCGTCGAGGTTACGAGAGCGAGATGTGAATTTTTCAGCGAACAATTTAACGAGAGTGATGATATTGTATCGAGACACAAATTCGAACAGTTAAAAAAAATGCAGCGAAGATGCAAAGAAAAAAAAACAGAAAAAAAAAACAAACAAATTAACACTGAACGTTCTACGACAGCTCGTAATCTGTGAGATGCGGACGCATGGGAAATGGCACTGGCTCCGTAATAAACGTAATTATAACGAACACATACACACGCAATATGTATTACCCAACCACCCCCAATGTCCTCGAGAAAAAGTGAAGAAAACTTAAGAAATTTGACAGTTCCTCATCGTCACCGAAGACGAAAAGTGACACACGCAAAAAGTAAAAAAAAAAAAAAAAAAAAAAAAACATGAAAAACGAGTTAAGAAATAAAGATTGAAAAAAAACTTGGTTCCTATAAAAAAAAAATGAAATCATACGCATTCGCCTCATCCAGAAATCGAAAAAATTTTAAATTCCTACGCTCACCTCATTCCTCTTCCAATCCTCATCGATTTTTCTTTTTTTTTTAACGATTCTCGACTTGGAAAGAAATGTTGAAATTTTCGTTGACCAGCGTACTTATTTTTCTGTATTTGTTAAAATCTTTCATTCGCCAAGGAAAATTGGGAAACCAAAGACTTCTGCGTTTTCGAAGGGAAATCATTTTCTGTCGACAAGGTGTTTGATTTTATCGATTCAATCTTTTTCACTCATCAGGTGGCGAGGAAAAAATCGAAAATTCTCTTCGAAAAAACGTTTTGTTCGTTTGATCGAGAAAATGCAATTTTTTACTGACACTTTTGATGACACACTCGATTATGTCGGGATACGTTTTATTTCCGGCATCGCCGAAGGCAAATACATCGATTTCCGGTTGCGACAAAATATGTTATTTTTCATTGACGTACCATTTGCATAGATCGCGAAAACCAAACTCGAATTCCGCGACGTGTACATTTATCGAAAGGGGCAAAATGGGGTTTTTGAATTCAGGATTTTCGCCGTTACGAACACGGAAATAAATTCGCGGAAATTACAAAGCACAAAAAAAACAGAACGAAAAACATCACGATCGAATTCACGAACCGGAAATGTATGCGTAAAAACCATTCACGTGACAAAAATCTTCAGCATGAAAATTTGCCGAAAATTTCAGTTGTTCGAAATCAATAGAAAAAGTCATCAACAATATTTAACGAAAAACTAAACAATACAAGATCAAAATAAACGTTTTATTCCATCTCGTCTGAGTTTTCACCGATGGTTTAAAAGAATTCAAAAAAATGCAGTACGTTATCGCTAAACAAAATCATCGTCGTATGTTGTTTCTCCGAGAGAACTTCAAAAAATTCACTCGTTTTCACGCTACGTTGGCTGGTTGAAGGTAAGTGCAAAACTTAATTTTTTTTCGGAAAAGAAACAAAACAATTCTACATTTCAAAGAACAACTATCGCGAATAACGACGAAACAAGAAATAAAAACAAGAGAAATAACTAAAACGAACCGAAATAATTGCTGTTTTTCAAAGAAAGTTACAAACAATAGAATTTCCTGAAACGTCAAAGTATCCAAAGGTCAACACCTGCGTCAGCAAGGACTTCGGTATAAAATGGTACCTAAACATAGAAGGAAATAAAAGTGGTGTATTTTTTGAGACGACGTAGGCGAAGAAAAAAAAACAGGCTTTAAAAAAAAGGAATTGGAAGCGCTGTAACTAAACTGAAGGTTTGAAAAAAGTGAGATCGCATCCGAGGACTCGCGTCTCGATTTTGCGAGTGTTTGTTCGAGAGATGGAAGGCAAATTAGGTTTGTACGAAGGGGGATCGAAGTTTGGCAGTATCGAAATAAAAGCTCTCACTCTTTCTACCAATTTTAGGTAAAATATACCACATACGAGGGCCCACACATACGTAAGGATATTCTGTACATGTACATACGGAGAATTACGTATACGGGAAGGTTCATCCCCAACGGAACGACCCCCTCGCACCGTTAACCTTCGTGGGGGTGTGGGTTTTCGATCCCAAACTCGCTGATCTCCCAGTGAAAACCTTCTTAATATATATATGTATTCGCATATGTGATTCGATTTCCCTTACGTGACATCGACGTGGCAATTTTTCAGGAAACTTTTAAAACCAACCCTCCCCCTTAACTATCCCCTTCATCCTTCAATCCTCTTGACGTTACAGCTGGTACAAATGTATATCCATCTTTTTTCTCTCTTTTTCGTCGTTTTCAACGACAAAATAAAAGAGAAGGATAAAAATAGAGGAAAGAGATAGAAATAAGGAGGAGAGAAGATTGGAGGGAGCACGAAGCTGTTCATAATACGGGGGACACAAAGTATTATTATAAGAGCTGCTGCGAGAGCTCTTGGGCATGCTTTAATGCTGATATAGCTATATTTCTCCCCGTGAGGTCGTATCTTCTCGTTAGCCCTTTCGCCCCGAGAAATACTTCTTGCCAAGTGTTTGTATACAAGTGTGTATGTGTGTCTGTTCGCGGAGAAACCTCCGTACGAGCTAATATACTGTTATAATATATATATATATATATATATATCCGTATATACATACATATGTTTGATGTGGAGTCACGTTTTTAATTTCTTCACCGATCTTACACCCCCCCCCTTCCCTTCTTCTTTCGCTCCTCTGCCTCCGAATGTTCCTGCTGCCTTGCCTCATTTTCACACCCCCTCCTTCTCCCCTCACGAGAAACTTGCGAACGCCTCTAATAAGTAAATAATAACTCGTTCCGGACCGAGAGGAAAGGAAAGAGAGAAGCAGAGAACGCGGGCGAGAGAGCCCACCCGAGAATTATTACCGCATGAGTAATCCGAAGCTACGTGTGGCAGACACGAGACACACGAGGGAGGTAAGAGGTTTAAGGGATACCCGAACCCGAGGTGCATCGTACAATTGGAAAAATCATAAGTGATAAATGCCTCCAGTCGTAAAGATTCTTTAATATAATTACGAGTTATTAAAATCGGGGACGAAAAGATTTTTCGAATGACAGTTTTTTAGGCTTACTTTTCTTGATATTTAAGGCTTTGCATTCCTCCTGAATTTTTCTGTCGGTGCAAACAGGAATTATGAGATATATTCATTTTAGTTACATTTCGGCCCTTCCGTAACGTTAAGATTCCCTAAAGTTAATGCCTGACAAAGACAGGAGCATCGTTTCAAATAATCTCGTTGTTGTCTTCCATCGAATCTTCGTGACGGAGTGAAATTCATCCGAACACACAACATCATTATTTTACATAAAAATCAAACTTTTTCGCCAACCAGAACATTAACGTATCGTTTTGTTCTTTTACCACGAACTACACATTTTTCATACTTTGTTGTCCTTTTTTACCATCATCCTGTCTCATAATTCCTTTGAATCTTGACACATGCTTTATTCAATATTTTAAGAAGCAATTCTCAAATATCCATTCGATACTCAATTTATTGATTGGTGGAATAATATTTTCTGCATAAAATACTATGCCATTCGATTAATTAATTACTTACGAATCATTTTCCTAGATCTCGTCAAATTGTGCAAGCATTTTTTTCCTGCAGTATTTCGTCGCTTGACAAATTTCATCGAAATCTCTATCTCGATGTTACGATCCAACGTTATTCATTTATTTCTGTTCCCTTTGTACTTATACTCAATTAAATAAATCTGAAAAGAAAATATAACGTCAATTGTACAAATCGACTTACGATTCAACTGATTTTTGTCTTCTAAGTAGTTCCGTTCATCCTCGAAAACCTACTTGAGTTTAGTTGCAACGTAAAGAGAAATTCAGTCGAAATTTCGATTCGTATGATTTTTTACGTGGCGGCACGTACAGTCAATTTGTTTTGAATGTTTGATTTTTTATTTTTTCAGAATATGTCAACCCTGAAGAAAACGTTGAATTCACAAGCTCTTGTGTACCAACCAAAGCACTTTAATCCCTTCAACATTACTTCTACGTATAGATATGATTTGGAGGGTGTAAGAGCAACGAGTACCAAAAGCTATACCAGGATAATCTCATCCCTTTTGTGGCACAGGGATGGGGTGCGTTGAGGGAAGAATTTTCAGTAGCAAAAGTAGTAAAGCATTATATTCTATATTGTATACAAGAAGAAGAAGAAGCACGCCGCCGTTGGCGGTACAATGTTATCCAGGATTTACTCAAATTCCCAAGAATAATCGCAATATGAAATAGCTCGGTGTGCTCCGAGGGTGAAAGAGAGATAGAGACTTTACGAGAATTTGGAAAACTTTGAAATTACCGAAAACGCCTCTGGCTATTGCAAATATTGCTGAGTTCTTTGCGTCCTTATATGGCCATGAATTCAACCGCCTTAGAGTTCGTATCGTAGCCTTGAAGTGTGCGTGAGCTGGATTCAAAAATCGATAAATTACTGACGTAGATATATTCAAATTTAGATGAAAACGGAAAATGATTTAAAAATAAAAGAATATTTTATACATTTTTTTGTATTTATTTATTTTTACACTTTTGAGGTTCGATTTTTTTGCGCTATTTCACAAAGCGAGCGACGAAGATTAAGGATCAAGATTGGAAATAAAAATAACGTCGCGGATGAGGAATCCGCTTCATATGTAACTCTCGTTCAAGGATTACTTCGTGAAGATCCTCAAATAATATGGAAGGCAAACGAAGAGTCATTCTTGGAAGAAAATACCGTAAGAGATGCTTCAAAATTTGTTGAAAATGTGGAATCGAAAAATGAAGCATTATCGAAGAATACATGGTCGAATAAGTAGAACGAAGAGCCAATAATAAAAATACTACTACGATCTACTCAAAGAAGTTTCTTTTATTCCATATCTATGGATACGTATTCAAATAATAAGAAAATATCGAATAAATTCTACTTCTCGTCGAAGGATTTTCAATATTTCGTCTTTAGTTATAGATCATTTTGTTTTGGAATCTTTTTAAAGATGGCGATGTAAGCAAAGTTAATACTACGAAAAAATTAATGAGAATCGAACAAATTTACGTAAATAATTATAATTACGTAAATAATTTCTAAAAGATTGCTAAAGGATTCTTAAGAATTTCGAAAGGATTCTGAAGGGGTTTTACACCGCGGGGGGCAGTAGAAAAATTCACATTAAATCCTAATTAAATTTCGAAGCTTTGTTACAATTTTTTTTCTTCATTATGAACAAACATATTACGAAGTTTTTCTAGAAAAATCAAATATTCTGGGAGTTTTTTTTATCTTAGATACAGAGATAAATAAAGTACGAGCTTTAAAGTAAAAGTAAATGGGAAAAGCAGTTCTTTCTCAAACTCTTAACTCCCCATTAGACATTTTTCTCAATTTTAATATGTTTTAACATTCCTATGAGAGATAAAAGCGGACATTATTAGCTTATTTCGCAAATTATATATCCAAGTTTTCAGATTTTAACCGGAGAGTCAACTTTCGAACGTGACAGTCGCGAGAGTACGACGTTAAAAAAAAAATTCAAACACTATTCAGAGGCTGCGCGAGTATGAAATTTAGATGAAGTAGCCTGTACATGAAGATTTTAAAGATTTTCCACATTAAAACAAAAAGTGCATGATCTTGTAGAAAATTGTAGAACTGGCAATGAAATACATGCGGGAAAGCTGATGATTCTTAACAAGAATTCATGCAAATTTAGGCTTTCCGTTAGTCAGGGGTGGTTTGGTACAAAGTAGGAAAGATCGATGTGTGGAGTGTGTGCGTTGGTAGTCTCAAGGAAGAAAGCACACGAGTTGAGGAGAGGGAGAAAGTCCTCTTAGCGCATTTCAATATATCGCGAAGCTCCTTTGAGGTTGGCGCGGGTAAGTGAAGGGCAAAGAGGGTTGGTTTCGAGAAAAGAAAGAGAGAGAGAGAGAGGGAGAGAGCGAGAGAGTGAGTGAGTGAGGAATTGGATGGGGGATTGGTAGAGAGCAGCAAAAGGTAAGGGGTTGGTTGAGAAGATGGAAAGAATTCGCGCGAAGGGGTGGCTTTTTTCGTCTCACTCTTTTTCTTCTCTTGGAGCCCCGTCCCGCGTCCTCCTGATGGAAAAAGGGGGTTGGAGGTTGTTGGAGTGAGAGGGGGCGTTATTGATTCTTCTTTTAATCTCGTCGCGACCCACCCCATGTCGTGAAATGACGAGGGGTTGGTGCGGAGACGGAAGTAGAAGGAGGTGAAAAAGAAGTTGAAGAAAACGAAGGAGAAGAATAAGAATAAGAAGAAGGAGACGAACGTGGGCTCCGTAGGAACGTGGCTGGGATCTCTCTGGCTCCACTGGAGAGGATAGATGGGAAGATGGTTGGAGGATCGTGGGGCAAGAACCAGAAGGGTGGCTTCATGCCCTCCCCCCCTCGCCGGCTTTCAAAGAAGGGGGTGTAACTTATTTGCATGTGTCGTCGTCGTAGTCGTTCGTATAGTCGCTGAGAGGAATGAGAGAGTAAAAGAAAGGGAGAGAGAGAGAAAGAGAAAGAGAGATTTTGTCGTGTGGAAGAAACGTGAGACAAAAACCCTCCAGGAGAATTCACTGAAATCGATGTCTCGCTTTTTTCGTCACATTATTTTCCAACATAATACAACGCTAAAGCGACGAAAAAGTCACTAAGGATTTTCAAAAATGTAATGCGCAGGAACAAAATTATTCAGCCATGTGTCGTATGACGGTAAATTGTTTCTTCAACCCCTTCAGTTGACAGTTTCATGCGATTTTCTTTCCAACGATTTGAAATGAAGTTCCACATTTTTATGCGAAAATTTGTTGTATTTTTTTTCGTAAAAGAGCAAAGGAAATAATGGTTTGGATGCGAAGTTGTGAATCTAAAATGTAAAATTCATGTACGACTAAAAGTAAATGTTTTTTGACCGACCAAAAGAGAAAATAAACTCATGAGGGTTGATGGTAGCGTGAAGAGATACATGTAAGTATAAAATGCGGGAAACGCAATAAGCGTAACGCAATAAGATTGCGCCGGGATCTCCTCTTCCGTTATCCGCAAACGAAACCCGAACGATATCTCTCTTTCTTTTTATTCTGCACTATCGTTTCTACTACCCGAGCTCGTAGGCAACTTAACTTCCTTGTAGATTCGAACCATTTCTTTTTCACCCCACATTTACCTTCGATTATTTGCATATTCACTCATAAACGATAAAAAAACTGCTAAAATGACTCTGTTAAAAAAAATAATTATTTAAATAAAACAACAAAAAAATTAAATTAGAACAAACAACAAATTGACCGCGTTGTTTCATTTTCTATTACAATTTATTAAGCCAGTACAAATTTGTATAAATGTCTCCAAAGAAAACCACCCCCACGAATTTTCGTTGTTTCAAAACTAAGAAAATCTTTGTCTCAGTAATTTTAGGGTGTTTCGTTATTGAAGCCAGAAAATTAAAAAAGCAGAGAATAGATTAAAATGTCAAAATAATTCAAAGAAAAACACTAAACCGACGAAAAAAAACGTGGAATTCGAAAAATAAAATTTCAATTTATAGGAGAAAATGAAAAATAAAAATGAAGCAATAAATACTTTTTTATACATCAATGCTCCGAGCGGAGAGACTATGAGAGAAGAAAAAATCAGCCTGAACGATGGAGGCCAAAGAATATCGTGGGGGTTGAAGCTGGCATATAACACGAGACTCTGGGGTGGCAATGACGAAAGACGGGGGAGTCACCCTGTTTTTTGAGTCCCTACGAAAAAAGTATAGAGCCACAGACACACGTAGACAGAAGCATATAGACGTGAGAGGTTTGTGCCGAAAAAATGAGAGACCCGTGGGGTAAGGATATTGATTTTTTTTATTTTATAATTAGGGGCGCGCACCCCTTGGCTGCCAGAAAAACACGTCACCCAAAAGCGTCAGGGAGAGAGAAAAAGACGCGGAGAGGAGGTTAAGGACCCACAAGAGCCACAGCATCCATGTGTGTATGTAGAACGTTTGTTTCTCCGACCCCCTTAAAAAACTACCCCTAACGTAAAAGAATATATCCCGTGTGCGCCACTGAGCCTGTGACAGACGTTTGCCAATGATCAGAGCAAACCCTCCATAACCGCTCATCCAACCAACAAACATTTGCTATACGTCTAACATATCGCGTTTCTGGAATCTCTATATTTTTCCCCCAAAACTCTCACCCATAATCGTTTTAAATTTATTAAGCTTGAAGAGAAGAAATATGTTCGTTTCTATAATCTGCACTGATCTCGAATAAACACAACGATTCTTCCAAAATCCACTTTTGATTTGCGTTGTTTTTTCAAAAATTGGTAGATCTCAAAATATGTAAAAAATGTATTAAGGGGGTCAACAAATTAAACATTTAGAAGATATTGAAAAGCTTCACGAAATGGTGGACCCAGTAAAAAGTATTTTAACAAAAATAAACCCCTTCGACTTTGAATGAAGGATCTCAATAGAAAAAATCCAAGTTTCGTTACTTTTTCCCCTCATTGATTATGGCATCGGATGAAATATTGATTCAAAAATGCACAGCTTTATCCGAAATCTAACGTTTATTCATGAATCTTTCAATTGCAGAAGTCCCTGGACCAGATTTCCTGACTTATCTCTATTTTTTTTTTTGCACCCCGAGACATCGTTGTGTTTTGCTGTAGGGATGGTCGGGGTTGGAGTTGTAAAAAAAGTGCGACGGTGGCGGCACTAACCATGAGGATAAGAGGAGCTGGAATGAGGGCGAAAGAAAGAGGAATAAAGGGGGATGGAAGAAAGGAAAAAGAGAGTAGAAGAGGATCGAATAGAGGAGAGGGTTGTCATGGTCGCTGCAAAGTACAAATAGGCGTGTACCCTCGTGCTGTCGTTTCTCGTTTTGTTTAATTTTTTTTATCTTCACTACTTTTGTGTTCCTATCGTCTTTCCTGGCCGCTCCATACGTGCTTGAATCCTTTAAGAAAAGTTAAAAATTCCTCATTCACTTTTTACAGTGAAAACTCCTCGAAAATCGCTCTGAAATTCCTTTTTTTTTCTCAATAGAAAATTCATGTAAATACAAATGGATGTAACAACCAACAGCAGCGGGTATGCGGTTGGAGCGGGAAGCATCAGTTTTTCTGAATTCCTGATCGTGGAAACCAACAGACATTCAGCAAAAATATAGGCACCGTTATCAACCAAGTTTTCCGCAGTTTCCCTTGGCCCTTGGCGTTACAGGAGCAGGAATACGAACAGAGAAGAGAGAAAAAAAGGTTCTGGTGAGAGAATGGGCTCGTACGACCCACGAGAGTATAGACAGGATCAATAACAAATAAAATGCAAATGGAAGTATCATTTTACTCCGAATGTATATAAAAGACAATGAATGATTTTGTCATATAATTAAATAATAAAGGCAAGATGAAGAGTGGTCGATGTGTGTCTTTAGATCAATCTCTTGGATCTGAAAGCTTCAGATGTAGCCAGTAGTGGGATAGGTGACCGTTTAGCAATGCACTGGTTTCGGTCATCAATTGAAAAGCAGTTTTGTCGGTTTCTAACGGTGTTGACCACTCAGGCACTCAGTCAAAAAATGATTGACTGTATCCGTACAAGTTTTTCCCAATTTCTCAGAGTCCTGGTAAGGCCGAGTGTCGGCAAAAGTCTTGGGAGTTCGCCCAAGAAAATGAAAATTAATGGAGTTGGGGTAGAGATGAGGTAAAGGCGATGGGATGGAATATAGTAAATTGGGAAAAAGGGTATCTGGAGAAGTATTGAATAAATAAAATGATAATGATAAATAAATAAACAGTGTACATAAGATTTCACGAATAGAGACTCCATACAGTGTGGGAAAAGTGTATGACGATGAGAGGAACCACCAAAAAATAATTTACATCCATTTTGATGTTCCAAAAAAGTATTCATACGAATTCAATTCGTCAATGGAATTGAACATTCTTTGCATCGATTCTGATATCGTTCTAATCCTCATTAATGACCAAACTCACCAATGAATTCTCATTTTTATCAGAAAAGAAGCCGACGTCCAATCACATTATTCATTTGGAAAACTAAATTTCTCTGATCCTTCAAAACTGAATGTAATAAGCGATTTTGTAATTATTTCTAAAAGATCGCGTGGATGAGTGCTCGAGGCACTACGAAATCCTAGTCTACGGGGACAGAAAATCGGAGGTAGTTTCGCGTTGAAAAACATAACATTTATTTTCGGGAGGGAAGAAAAAAGTGGAGGAATTCGGTCGTAGCTGATCCAAATTACCCTCATATTCTCAGGTTCGCAATACAGAATGGGGGCACATAGCAATAGACGTATAACAAGAGTAAAGAAAAGAGACAGAAAGAGAGTGAGAGAGAGAGAGAGAGAGAGAGAGAGAGAGAGAGAGAGAGAGAGAGAAGGAAAAGTCGAGGCTTGTCACACACAGAGTGTAATATGCAAAAGAGACCCGCCTCCACATCCGTTTCCATGGTTACTCTGGATCTCTTCTCGGAGCTCGAGCAAAGGTGCCCCTGGAGAAAGGTGCTGGGGGGTTGAAAGGGGGTAGAGGAGGAGGGGGGGGGGGGGGGGGGGGGGGGGGGG